>RDPX01000288.1:168390-187628 GCA_003991215.1 Morbakka virulenta | reverse complement strand
AGTTATTGTTAGTATTCGCATTATTCTAGAGGAGTAAAAATTTAGTTCATTGTGAATCTTCTGGGGATTGCTTCCAGGTTTGCAGTAGGGATACTATTGCTTCTTAAGTTAAAAATTTACTCCCAGAAGGTCGTTTATAATTAAATGTGTCTCAATCGTTATATCAAGTCCCTCATCTTGAGATACCTTGCAAAGATTTTCCTCCAGTCTTTCTATTTCAGATCGAAACTTACTTTTAACAAAGCCAAGACCATTGTTTCTAAGGGGACGACATTTAGAATACAAAATATGGATGAAAGCACAGATCATAGGTACAATCCAACGATTCCCCAAATTAAGTCCCATCGCAAGTTCCCACTTGCACATCAAATTCTGCGTTTTCCGTTTTGGCCCAGGCTCCTCTGTTATTGGACAAGGAACATATTCTTGTATGCAATTCTGTGTTGCTTACCTAGATATATTTTATTGTGTACTTTTGAACTTTTTCAGTTAATCATCAGAAAACTAATTATGCAAGTTTACATTATCAAATTTGATGAATGTACAACTGTTTGTTTTGTATAGATCGAATCATTTTTCTACTGTGAATGTAATTAGCCATTGGTTGGCATTGATTGCTTGTACGACGTCTGAATTCATCTACCTAATATAAGCCTTACTACTAGCCCCAATGTTATTCTTTGCTTGGATTATCTGTCTGCCCCATCTGAATTTGGAGTCACTTAGAAAGTCATTCTTAGAAGATTTGGTAATTTTTGTCTTCCTTTATTTATCTTTCCAATCGTGTATTTATATATATATATATATATATCAGAACAACGCAAGGTGGAACAATATTTCTTTCACATTATCACTTCTTCGAACTACCATAGATGTTTCGGGTCTAAGTTAAGTTTGCACCTATGCGTCAAGTGAAAACGATAAATTTCCAACACCAACTGAGACTTCCTGTTCATTCATTTGACTGGCCTGCAAAGTTTGAAAGGTCAAGCATGTAATAGCTGATTCTATGAAAAATTCGAAAATCATACTGATTTTGTCAAGTTAATGAGATAGGAGGTTTTAAAAGAACCGTTATGAACTCCCTTTATTGCTATTTATTACCTTTAATCTTGGATTTAGTGCTTTACAAAAAGCATGTAGTTTATCTAAAAAACTTCATAAAATAAAGATTATACATTATACAAAGGCTAATCATGGATGAAGGGCCTTTTTGGTGACTTTCTCCAATGATTAGTAGCCACGACGTCTCGTTTAAAACACCAACAATAGTCCCCAAGAAAGTTTACACGCCACCAGACTTTGTAGTGTTCTTCCATAACAAGAATGGGAACGCTCTTCCTGTCCTTCGCTTAAGTCTTCACAGCTCTGAAGGAACTGGTCTAAGTGGGACGGTAGAAAGTGCATTTTGACTGACATGCAATTCCCTAATTTTTGAAAGTTCTTCAGGACTTCGACGACTTCCTTCTCGTATTATGCACTCCGTTTGCTTCCAAGAAAGGTTGTAATTATTGACTAAAGCAATAGCCAAGCAGACAGCTAAGCTGCACTCAGCACATCATCAAAAATTTGGTCATCCATGAGATTCGGTATCTGAGGCACATAAAAAATGCCAGCCTTATACTTTTCAAAGCTAATCCGAGGAAACTTTTGCTGAAGGAAAGTAAAACCTCTGCCTTGCCTGTCTATTGCCTTCATAAAGTTCTTCATAAGTTCCAGTTTGGTATGTAAGGGTGAAAGTAATATCTTGTTTAGTTCAAGAAGAAGGCGAGATTGAACATTGTGCAAACCAGGTTTCAACCCTAGTCTTGGTGGCCATTCTTGGTTGGTATTATGTTGATAATCAGCCACACTTTTCCACAAACACAGAAAGTATAAATGCTTTGTGTACCCACCCTGTAGTACTAAAACTAATCCAACAACCTTAAGATCCCCACAGATCAACCAAACATGGTCATGGTAGTTCAGAGCAGGCAGCAACTGATCCATGTTTTCTTGGGTTTCTTTCATTTCCACAGAGTGACCAACTGGAATTGACAAGTATTTATTTCCATTACGAAGAATGAACTGCCTTGAAGCTTCTGTTGGACGAATCGATGAAAAGTCTCCATTTCGTAGCAACATAAACCATATCCATAGATTTCATCAAATCAGCAATGTTGTTGTAGTAAACCAATGACAAGTCTCTTTGAGTTGTGAAGAATTGTTTAAATTCTCTTCCACTCTCTCGATACCAGTAAAATGTTGTTCCAGGTGCCAACAAATTGTTCTCATGAAGATGAGAACCTAGAAATTGTGCCGATTCCTTTGAGAGGTTTTGGTCTCGTGGCAGGTCAATGAGATCTGCTAGTGTTAGAGGCACTGGCCATTCATTCTCTTCTGCCATGAATTCTTTAGCCTCTGTTCTGTCACATGTGTTATCAGATTCCGATTCAGAGCTAGATTCAATTGCAACATCTGGCTTAGTTACAGGTAGGTATAGACCATGAGAGACTGGTCGCATGGCAGACTGGAAATCAGGATACTAAACACAATGCTTGTTCTAGTAATTGATTCCTTGAACATTAGTCTAGCAAAAATAGGGGTCTGTCACATGATCTTTACCTTCTCACCACACTATAGGAACAGAGAATGGCATACTTCTCTTCTTGTTATTTCTCCAATCACGCTGTTAACGTGGAGAGCAAATAGCTTCTCTTGGTTTCCAAGCTTAACTCCAAAGTAAGCATAATATACCTTTTTAACTAAATCAGTTATTTTTTCAAGGCAACAGGAAAGAATCACATTACCACATATATAACAGAACCTGTCAGGATGATTTGTACATTTGCGACCCGTTCTCTCTTGATCTAAAATACTAAATAGAAACACTACAGGTAAGACGTAGAGGACTAAGAGACTTAGACTTCGAGGTAAGGCTGTACCATCTGAATTGGCATTAAAATACATTATTTATTCATTTTTTTAATAATTTAACATTTATTCAAGGCATTAAAAGCCATCTACTAGAACTGTTAAGAAGAGTTGACTTGGGAGTTTCTAGCTTTCCAAAAAGTAACTTTCTAATATTGTTTACCCAAATGAGCAAATTATTATTGCTTTAAATTTGTAGCAAAACAGTGGGATGATCAAATAAGAAAAACAAGATATTTATCAAAGTAATCCATTTACAAGTAGCAGATCAGAAGCGAGTGAGTTACAATATGTTTTGGTTTTTGAAATCATTATTTGTTTTTATGCAAAGGAGTCCCTCAATATAAGGTCTTGAAAAAAAGAAAAAAAAGAAAGAACATCATTAAGAGAGAAAAAGATATTTAAATTTACACAGCTGATTGATACCAATATAGCGAATTTAATGCTGTTTGTACCCTTCTTCAAAGTCTAAACACATTTAGATATTCATTGGTTGGTGTTTAATTGGGACAACTTGCAAATTTTTGTCAGATTACTGTGACTTTTATGCCTTTTGTTCAAAGCCTGTGTTTACAAATTTTATACTAGCTTATTATTCATTGGATGCTTTTTCAAATATTCGAGTTTCAAATTTATTGACAGTTTTATATTCATTTTTCATTTCAAATCCTGCATCAGTGAGTGGAGGGGTGGTGGTTGTGGTAGATCATACATAAGGACAGTTCCTACACACATTTGTTTTCTAGAGCGTCCAATCATAAACAATTATGCTGGGACACAAACCCAGAACATTTCTTATTTGCAAAACGCATATTTTCTCTCGATTCTCCCCTGGACTAAAGGAGTCTGCTTGAGCACCATTATTTATTTGACAATAGTACTTTTTAGGTAAGCTTACGACCTCTGTTTGACAAAACTGCATTCAAGTTATTTTTCAAGTTTTCAAGAGATTTCTTTTTTAACGTGAAAATAACATGGAGCCACAAAAAACCCATCTCGGTGTGTTTTAGTATTTTATTGTAATATTGTTATTTCCTATTTTTAAAAATTTATTTGCACCAAGCAAGAAAGGCTGGAAGTCACTTAAGTTCAGAGAGTTGCTATTTTAATTTTGAAACATTTTTATTTATATATTTTCTTCTTCTCCAAATTCTATTTCAGAAAACAAATTCAAGCTAATAATTGCCATATGAAAAAATTACAGCAAAGAAAAAAGTTAATTAGGTGTAGTGACTTTTTTTAAAAGACCACTCAAACAGAATAGTATTTGTATCGATTCAAATTACATTATTTCTTTTCACTTTTGATTTACTCAGTTTCCTTAAGACGTTATATTCTTTGAACTTTCCTTAGAGTCCTCTTTTTTTATCTTTTCAGAATTATTGAATACGTTATTTGACAACAAAACAGTTATCCATCACACTTGCCCGTGTAAACGTTGAGGTTTTAAATGGATGTATTTTTTTCCTAAAATTCCACCTCAGCTTACACAAAGGGCAATGTTGTAAGTTTTGTTTACCATAGGTTTTATCTGACTCCACGAGTGTCATATGGGTCACATATGTAAAGTAGTCATGGCGATGCATGACAGCTGGTTACAATACAACACAATGAGGTATTAAAAAACAATTATTTTTCCATTATTTTTTATTTCTTAAAAAGTGCAAACAAATGTTTTGCAAGCATCCATAAATTTAAGGTAACAAAGTTCTGTCAGAGGAAGACCGAAGAGAACATGGGAGGAAGTGATAAGGATGGATCTGAAAGAAAAAGGTGTCAGCAGAGATCTAGTGAAGGATAGGATAATTTGGAAGTCAATTTCAAGAAAGCGTCCAACACATGCTAGCATGTAAAACGGACGTTAAACCGAATATGATGATGATGATGATGATGATGATGATGATGATGATGATGATGATGATGAAAGTAGTTTGACAAAAAAATGTAAACAACAGAAATCTTTACCTGCTGTTTCCAAGCCCAACATATATATTGTGTACAAAATTTACAATTCATAACTCATAAGAATTTATAAGCAACCATACAACTATTTTTATTTTAGAAGTTACGAAACTTTTCCTGAAATTCTTATGAGAACAATTCCGAGTAATTATTATATTTGACGAAACTAAACAGAGACTCAGTATGAAGGCAGTGTTTTCCTGCTTTTTCCATATTAAAAAATGAACTAAATTTTCTTTTGAAAAGTAAAACTCCATTAGCTGTTTTGCAATGAAACATGTGACGTCACCTTACAACTGAGTGATGAGTTTGTTTTTGCCTTTTAATTTCAAATTAATGTAGGGTAATTGCAAAATAATATCTGAAATAAAAACCAGATCCTGCATCAACTTTTCATCCTTTATTCTATCTGTATTTTGACCTTTTATTTCCTGAAACCCAATTAATTCTTATTTCAGTAAATAAGACAATTTCATCACTTAGAATGCCATGCCAACCAGTATAAAAGGCATAAAAGGAAACGCTTGTAAGCGAGTTAACCATATATTTCAACTGATACCTGAACTAAAGATTATTTTGAGGGAGGAATGGGGCTCTCCTTGAGTAAGGCTTTGAAGCCACTTTAGAGCAAAGATAAAGTCTTTTCTTCTTTGTACTTATTGATCTCTTCAATTTAATGATAACGTTCCTCTCCAAATTCTATTTCCTTAAACATGTACAAACTAAATAGTACGTCACTTTTAATGGAGAAACAAATCGGGTCCAGTACCTCCATGAATATGGCAGGGATTAGAACTACTCACCTCTTTTATGTTAATATGTTGATTTAACCATTTGGCCACTACTGCCCTTAGATAGATAGATAAAGACAAGTTCAATTAGTTTCTTACAAATAAAAAATCTACTGACACAGATGCTTAACACGACTGCAAGCTGTATTATTCCGATACTAAGTGTCTCATAAACAGAGGTACAAAATGTTCAAAACGTGAAAATGCAGCCTTTAACTGTTGTTTCAAATCCCTTAATATTTTATCATTCTGCTCAGCAACCGTCTATCGTCAATGAAATGCATCTTTTTTACTCTGGGCAAATAATTTGAGCTATTTACAAGGCACTTACGAAATCTTCTTTACTGTAAGAGTCACCACCCCCCCCCCCCCCCCCACACACACATCTCCTTTGTAATGATTTGGCTGAATTCATAGCTTGCAGTGAAAAAATGCAACATTCCATTTTTTTATTTTCGTGAAGCAGGTCTATTACTGTATTCAGGTAACCTTCAGTTTCTTGAGTCTTAAAATATGCATTACTTTTTTTATATCTATTGCCAAATGAATGATTCATTTCATAATGTTTTTTAAAGTATGATTCTTAGGTGTAACGAAAACTAAACATATTGGTTTCCCTTTTTCTGTTGTGAAAAAAATACTGCAATTTCCTTTTCTTAAAACAATCGGGTTTTTTTCATTCAATTTCTTTTTTTTTTCTTTGTCAGAGGGGCATCAGCAATTTTAAAGTTGATAACGCAAAATACACAAATAAAAAATACTTTTACCAGAGTAACTGGTAACTGAAAAAATCTCCATAGAAGAAAAGGCGCCTGGGCCATACCAAACCACAAGGAAGCTTTCGGAGTAGATGAGGTGAATTTTTTAAAAAAGATCTCATTGCACCATCCCTCGCCATTGTCAAAAGTTTGAATTTTTCTTCTGGTAAGTAGATCCATTGTCGAGCAAAAAAAACCCACTAAGTTAATTGTCACTCTTGGTGTTAATCTGCTACAGGCAAAAAAAATGACACTAGCCTGCGTTTGAAAAGCTTTTTTTTCAAAGGTCGAAGGTTTTTCAACTGATTTGTATACTTTTGGTGCCATGAATCCAACAATACCATCAATTTTCTTTGGTCAAGACAAGTTTTTGACCCCTGAATAGTAATCTTCAGTTCAAGAAAAACGGGGTTGTAGCTGGGCCAATTTTTGTTTTTGTATCATCATCATCATCATCATCATCATCATCATCATCATCATCATCATCATCATCATCATCATCATCATCAAATACGCCTTCCGTCGTTTGTCGACATTGCGCTAAAATCCAATATTTATTGGATTTTTATTTAAACATTCCTCCGAAGAGTTTTTGCGCGTCACCAACCAAATCCATTCATACTTACCTGACAAGGAATGAAAGTGTTCCTGCGGCCATCTTTAATCCAGCAGTTTTTGTATGGAAAACGAAAATGAAGCATCCTAAACCTGAAACCGAAACTGTATCCGTCTTTAACTTTAGGAAACTGAAACTGAAACTATTTTTGTTTACACAGGGAAGGTCATTTATTGTATACAGAGATGAACTCCAGTCAATGTGACTTGAAATCGCAAGGGACAGTTTGTGTCTGTCTTACAATTTTGTAAAATGGAAGTATTCTTATGCTATTAGCATGCATAATGCTGAGTTTTGACAAATTTGTTTTTTAAAGCGATCCCCGAGGAAAAAATCCTTCCAGATGGACAGTGACACTTTGCTATAATACGTTCCTATAGATTTGCTCCTTTTTACAGTCAATGGCTTTTATTTTTAAAGATGATGCTTCCCCAGCTGCTAGAGGTTATGCTGTGCTGACATCCATGCACATTTCAATAATTGTGCATTATTATCAAAGTCTCAAAGTCATGACCTTAAACAAAGAAACTGGGTCCAAATCAATGACCTTCGATTGGGCTTTGGCTGATACGCCTTCTGTATGTATAAGATCGCTCTTAGCAGTAACCATTACTATGTTTGTGGCGATGTACAAACTCCTCAACATTTTCTTGGATGCCCCGTGATAGGGATCACAGGAAAGAATTATTGAAAAGGAAAGAATTTCGTAACTGGCTTGACAATAATTTCCTTGACATATAGTTTTTCTGTCTTTATACGCATATATATATAATCAACTATACCACTGCTCATTTTTGTCGCCAAATGATTGGTATGGACGATTTTTTCATAGGTTCTCTTGAATTGAACAGGGATTGGGTTGTCACTGTTACCACAATTCCCAATATTTTAGTTCTGTAAAGTTGAAACTGAATAGAAAAATAATTTTGATGAGCAATGGAAGAAGAATAAAGAGGATTAAACCATGGAGAAAAATGGACTTTGACTTTGTACCTATGACTTTTGAGTTTGTTATCCGTAGTGAACGTTGTAATTGATAGTCTAAAAGTAAAAAGTACAAACTTTACCAACAGAATAGGTCCAGATAGAACTGAATGTCATACAAAAAGATTTAATCACTCATATCCACATGCGGTAGCGTGGAAACATGAAAACGAGGATAGCCTAGGTGAAATTTCCAGTGTCAATTCTTGCACCAGTAAACAAGTTTGTTTTTCATAAGATAGAGGAAAGGAGGGGGAATTGGAAAGAAAAATATCGAAAAAAATAAAGCTTTTCATGTTGCTGTTAAGTACACTGAAAACAAATTTGACAATCCAGAGCTCAGCTTTCATTGTTTTCCAGCCGACCCACTGCTGTCAGTACATCGCACCCAAAATTTCCAAGTTGATTTAGCATCCCTTATTTCAATAGTTAACTTTAAGTTCATTTTCTTTTCTACTCTTATATTCAACAAACTAAAAATGACTTTAACTTTCAATTTTATTACATCAGCAGTTGTAAAGTTTGGTTGTACAGAGTCAGACCACAAGAACTAACACCAAACCATCGGATAAATTAAGCAAGAATTGTTACATTTGCTCAATACACTTCTAGACAGGAATAATTTCCAGGCTTGTAGGCTTGAAAAAAAGGGTGACCAAGTGTACCAAATCACCTATATTTGAAATTTATATCCCACCACCAATAATTGGATTGTAAACGGTCCCTAGCTACAAGGAAACCATGTGAGTATAATGACCGCATGTGTGAACTTAACCCAACATGTTGTTAAGGCAATGTACCCTGCTTTACCCATGACAATTTGAAAGCAGCCAGAACTTGCCATAAAATCAGCATCTCATTCAGGATTTTGGGAACAAAATTTTGGGGAAAAGCAGCCAGGTTAAAGAGCTTTTAAGGTTTTGATTTTAAAAACAAACAGGTCTAAGCTTAATGACATGCAAAATTGTTGGACGTTTATGACATCTATCAGACGTACTTTTAATGGTCCTCCTCCAGAGAAATTCTCTTATCACAGAAACTTTCATTAAGCTCTGGGCCAACCATTTATGAGCCGATCCTTGGATTTTAGCACCAATGTAGAAAGCACTAGTATGGCATGTAAAAAAATTAATTTTACATAATTCAGATTAAGCTTATCATTACACTTCATCAAAACTTTGCTGCTGCAAAGGTGCTAAGGTGAAAATATTGGTTGATGCATCCGACCATCTTGGTATTTCCAGACGTGTTTGCTTAAGTTTTCTGTACTATTTACCTTTATATTGTGAGTTCTAAGAAGAGACAAGTCAAACATATTCATTATTCTACTGGTGGTTACATTGCTTAGCTATTTGTAACATTGTAGTTTTAACGCAACGGGTTACTTGAGGATACTACAGAGGAGAATGAAGTTCTTACTGAATTATCTCAAGTATTAGAAACAAGTGAGTTTTAAATATTTTTTTGATATTTTGCATTAACAAAACATTTTAGCATTAGTAGATTTTCAAAATCTACCTACTTTTATCACAAATAACTGTTTGGATAATCATCACTACTGTTTTCCTCTTAAAAAATCCCTCAACACTACACTTCAGTTTCAGTTGGTTACCATGTTATTTGCGAATAATTACATTTCTCTCTCATCTGTGACTCTGCAATGGTATTTTTCTAAATAATAAGCAAATTGTTAGGCACTTAAATATTTTAGCTTAAGGTTTTTTTGTGTAGGAGTGTACATGTTTGAAAAAGTGTCCATACCTTTTCCTTGATGAAACTGACAGTAAATGTGTGAAATTGCACTGAAGGATTTTTTCTGTGACGTTAAGGTTGGTAACATATAACTTTTATTATTGCTGTGCATGAAGTTGACTATAGTTGCTAATCTTGTTATGTTTTATATAGCCTTTGATGATAACCCCATTGGAGTCACAGTAGCTATTGAAGTAACCGGTAATGTTTCCCAGGCCTCCCAGACCTCTTCTACAGAGAGTGTTTATAGTCCAAGAAAAAAGCGACCAAGATAGTTTCCAAATTTACAAAAATATAGAATATTCTTTTTGGAGAGCAAGCATTCAGCAAACAAACCACCTTTCCTAATGTCCTTCAAAAAGAGGAAGGAAGAACGAATTTTGAAAGCTTTTAAATTGTTAGAAGTTTCATTGTCCATAAATCTCTTAAAGTCCTTTGGACAACAGGTCCAGCTGAGAAATAAAAGACGGAGGGTAAAAGGTGTGACAAACATTTTTAGGCATGGGTACCAAATCTATATTTCATCAGCAGCAAAGTATGAAAACTTTTATAAAATTCACCCAGTCTATTCTGAAGAGCACATTTGTTTCAATGCTGTCAAAATTTGCCACAAATACAGTCTTTAGTTAAAACTCCACACATTCTGAAACAAAGGATCGAAGCTCTGCCTTCAAGTGACAAATTTTATATGATGATATTGGATGCTGATGCGGCTGGCAAAGGATCGAGTTCTGTGGAGGAGAGTGACCGCGGACGTTCTGCAGGAACATGGCACCTGAAGAAGAAGAAGAAGATATAGGATGAAATTACCCTCAAAAGCCTCATATTCTGCGATGCAGCTAGGAACATTTAGGTCAGATTTGACCATCAAGGCAATGACATTACATCAGGTATTGTTTCCACATCTTTCTTTTTTCTCATGAATAGAGGGGTTTTTTTTAACTGAAAACAACAAGCTGCATATTATTCATTACATAAATCATGTAAAAATGAACAAGTAATCAAGGGTTCAAGTTTGTATAATTATATAAAGATTTTGGAGTGGCCACCACATAGTTATACACTGAAATAAATGAGCATGTTTATCAAATGGTATTTAATTCATCGCACATTTTAAGTCTATTAGAAACAAGTTAATGAAATTTTAGTTTAATTTCAATGGTACATTTGCAAAATATAATGACGTGCAAGCGTTGTATGACAAAGATCAAGATAGTGTAATTAAAATTAGTCCAAGGTTACAGACAAATCCCACTGGTCTCATACAGTGGGATTTGTCAGGTTGCACTTCCATTTACGTTGCTCTTAATGTGTTGCCTTCTGATGCTTTGGTTGCTGGCGCACTTTTGTGAAAATGGACAATTTCTTTGGTTGCTGCAGCTCCTTAAGCTGCAGCAACCAAAGAAACGTTTTTAAGGCAGGTCTCAGACTTTTTCAAAACTGTTTCCCCTCTGCAAGGTTAGTTTTGATGGAATTGAATTTTTTTGATCTGTCAAAGTGGTTGAGCCTGGCACAGGAAAAGAGAAGGGATGTGTTAGATTGAATACCTAAAAGTATGAGTGATTACTGTAAACTCAATTATTTATTTGTAAAAAAGACAGAATGATAAAAAAAACTGTGTCTTTGCTATTTACCAGACAATTAAATCAAGGTACATTTGGTAGCATTAAACAGCTTAAGTGACTATTGGTTTAACTGATGCTTTAGTACTGAGGGTTAATAACTCTTTTCTGGAAATGAAATTCACATCACTTTGAATTTTTGCACTTGTTTCAAAGTTGATCCCTTTTTAATTGTTTATATGAGTGAATACAGTACCTCATACCTGCTAACAGTACGATTGCATTGGGATGAATCTTTCTAAAGATTCAAACTATACTAAACTAAGTTTTTCGAAACACTATTTACATCCACTCTTGACTATATGATCATGAAGTCTCCATGTGGCCATGCCATTTGCAGTTGTTTAACTTCCAAAGATGGTTTGTATTATTACTAAAATGTTACTGAATTTGTTTTTTCCCTTATTTGCATCTTGGTTTTGGTACCGGTTAGCTTTCCGCTAAACGAATGAGATGTGGCATTTTAAAGGAAAATTCTACTGGTCTTACTAAGCTTGAGATCAGTTCTTCACAAGCCTACCTCTTAATTCTAGTACTTACAAATAATTTCTGGAGGTCTTTTTGTAATTTAAAAAATACAAAGTTCAATCAGCTATGAAATTTGACAATTTAAATCGTTACATGTATTAGGAAAGTGCCAGATATAACCAGTATAGAGTAGAGTCTTTATTAGGTTAGGTTTTACTAGATTTAGTAGGTTAAGCACAAAAGCGTATCAAGTTTTACACATATGAAAAGCGAACATACTACCAGTCCTTCCACAACAACCAAAGATACTTGCTATGCTGGTATCATAAAGTTAACTAACAGTAGATGAAAAAGTTATATATTGTGTCAGAGTAAGTGTTATGATGTTGTTTGAGACAGGAATGAAATATCGTATATGAAATAGGTGTCCAAGCTACTATGAAATACGTCACAGTTCGTACCACTAAGGTACGTTATATAACGATAAAAATGTACTATCTAAGAAGAAGTTAGCTTAGGTTCTAAAAATATTGCTTTTATATATTGCTCTGTAGCCTGGTTTATGAAGCTTCCTTGTAAGTGTTAAGTATCGCAAGTTAAGGTTTTCTATTAATTTTAAGGCAAGCTTAGATAAAATTTAGATTACTGCCCTTAAGATTACAAGTCATTCAGATTTTTCTTGTCTGTGGCCTACACCATTTCACCCTTCCGTAGTTCAGTGAAAACTGAAAGTTTTAATGGATGTAATTTCTTTCATTCTTGCCCTCAACAAAGACATTTAATGGGGAACCCTTGTCTAAAAATTTTTATGGGTCATTCTTCGTATGTCTACATATTTATTCTACTTTTATCTGAGTTCCTCAACAAGGTTTACAGAGGAACTTTGTTGCTCTCACTACTTTACAGCTGCATAACAAACTTAGATCTCCCAACGATTTAAAAGAATAAAATCGAGGGTCATCAATCTATAAAGCAAGAGGATGTATTGTGACATTATTGAAAACATTTCTAAATTATGAAGCCTGATAAGATTTTGACAACTTTTCTGAAAAATCGATTAGTTAATGTATTACTAGAAACGATGCCTATCTTTTATGTATGCCTAAAGTGAGACTTTAGCTGGACTAGTTTGACATTTTAAACTAACATTTTGTACTTACCTTTGTGTCCTGACGCGGTAATGACAGGGGTAGCATTTGTCGGAATTTTGAAATTTTGTTTGAAATACTAAAATCCGGATAGGTGCTTTACTCTTTACTGATGAGATAAACAGTAAAAATGTGTTTCTGAAGACTTTTGAAAACAATAATTGAAATCTATTTTTTTTAATATTGCTACCATGAAAAGAAAGCGGAAATTAAAAGAATTTTTCTATTTAATAATACTCAACCATGCAACATACATGCAACTACATACTCCTAATATTTCATTTTATCCATATTTGATTTTGCCTCCGTTTTGACGCCTGAACTTCATCAAGTCCCTTTATCTATCTCAGACAATCACTTGTTAATTATTGATTCGACGCCTCAGGCTCCTGATTGTTTAATAAAATTCAAAATTATTTGCATTTCGATAGTTGAATTTTGCGTTTTGCTAAAAGACTGCTTTCAAAGTCAGTGAAGTGTAAAATAAAATGCTTCGAGTGTAAAACAATATTGATAGCAATTTTAATCAATTCACAAGTAAAAAAATCGTAAAAGATTGTTGCAAGAGAATAAACCCTAAAATGCAAGAGTGTCGCAGCTCCAGCCGATTTATTTGAGGTTTCTTTTGGGGTCGTTCTAACCATTTTTGTACGTAAAAAGATAATAGTTGTACAGACTGGGTGTTATGCAATAATATCTGAATACTGTGAGAGAGCAGTGGCTTGATAGTTAGTGCAGTTGTACAGTAATTAAGAAGTTCCGGGTTCGATTCCTCGAGCGGGCGAAGAAAATTTGGAACTTTACAAAAGAAAAAAGCCATTGGTTGGCGTCAAGAAGGGCATCCGGCCAAGGAATTTCTTACTGCCAACACAAAGTCCCTTTGAAGGACACCATTTGAGACTCATTGACTCATTTGCTGGACTAGCGTCGCTTATTGAGGCTCTGGCCCTCACGAACGCCCCAGCACCCTTTCAAAAAAGATACCTGTATGGTGCTATTACTCCCTCCAGAGCCCCAACCATATGTCTCAAGTTTTAAATTAGAGTGAAAGCTCACTTAAAGGCTTAAAGATTCAGAACCCCCATTCGAAAATAATTGCTCTCATCACTAAGGTTAGCTTTTTTCTGTCTGGAAACAAAACAAATACTTTTCGTTGCAATATGGTGTGATACAGTCAACAGCATATTTTGGTCCGCCTCCGGGTTATCTCCCTTATATGCAGTGACCTACATGTTATAACCCCTTGAGGAAGTCCCCTTCTATGTGTAATCTACGCCATATTATGATTCCCTTTAAGGATTTTCAACTTATATTCAGTTATCACTGCATGTTTATTGGAGCCGTTTTGGCAGGAAACAAAAAGAAATGGCCAAAACAAATGCTTTATAAGTTTTAATCAACATGATTGAAAAAACTCTTTTCACTCCGAGCAAGTACTATTTATTTGATGGCAACAACCAAGAGCCAAACAACCAAGATTCAGCGTAAAACTACTCCAGAAATTTTCGGTAGTTAGCAATGTTGTGTATTGTTTATTACCTATCAGCAATGATACTGCTGAAATGAATTTACTCTACCAGAAATATAAACACTTAATCACTGATTCAATGTTATGAAGCTGTAAACATGCGCACTTTAGCGAAGGATTTCGTAGCTTTACTTCATCAACATTACAAGATGACTCCTACAGCAACAACTGCACGATTTAAATTTTGGTCAGGCACTCAAAGGGCAGAGGAGTGTGTCGGATTTCATCTTTTGTTGGCTCCACGTATTCCTTTGGTACTTTTCTTAACGAAGCTTTTCTCGATCGACTAGCATGAGGATTGTATCTAAAAATGTCAAGGATTCTCTTTTGACAGTCAGGATTTGATACCTCAGGAAGCAAAGGAACACTTTGTAGTAGACGAATGGGTAAAGAAGCGCAATACAGATCAAGGGGATACTAGCATACCAACTTCAACTCATCGAGTTACGGCAAGTCATCCTTTCAAAGATTTTAATATTTTGCTTGTGGTAGATCTAATCATTCCACTTGTTTATGTCGATTTCGTAATGCAGTGTTCTACAACTGTGGAAATCATGTCCGCATTCTTGAGATTTGTAAACAAAACTCTTTTGAACACGCCACACTAACTCCAAATTGAAGCTCAGTCAAAATGGGACCTAATAAGAAGCCAGGTGGCGTACAAAAGAGCCACTAGGCTGATTTGAGGGATTATGACGATGAGAATTACGTAAGTAACGAATTATCTGCTTTAGCCTTGTACAGTATATTATGAGGGAGCTTTACGCTTTTCTTCTTTTTCTGTTTCGATAAATGAACTCGCTAGTACTATGGAAATAAACACAGAGGAGAATCGGCCCACGAATTCGGACGAAATTTATCGTAATAATTTTATGATGGTCCTTTAGCTTCTAATCATGTTGTTTAAAAGGATATACCAGTTTTTTTGTTCCAGTATTAGGTTGTATTACAGTTTTGTCTTCCTGTAATGATCAGGTGTACCAATTTGCTACTTTTGGTGGTCAAAAGCAAGCGTCCCTCATTGTTAGATAAAGATTTGCTCTCTCATATTACGTTAGACTGAGGCAGTTAAATGGGTAGTCTCGTCGGGATAGCAAACGAGAAAACCGATCCTTTAGAGCAGGGATGGGCAACCTACAGCCCGGGAGAAGAATTTTGATGCCCCGCGAGGCCATAAAATTATTTAATTTTATGTTAGCAAATATCATTGTCTAGCCGATTGCATATATTGGATGTATTGAATAAAACATATAACTTTGTCAAACTTGAGATTCAGGAAAAACGTTTTCACTTGGATAACTGTGAGCCACACTTCGGTAGCTACATACCGGTGCGATTTTTCACGGGTGTAGTTTTGACTGCGTGCAAACGGGCACACCGGTGTGGTTTCACTCCAATAGTGACAGTGAGGTTAATTTACATAATCTGTCTTTTGTTTTTTCTCTTTGTTTCTTTTTGTTTCTCTCTCTATTTGTTTCTCGCTTTTCTTATTACCTTTGGCCCGCGTGAAGAAAATGTTTGAAGGATCTGGCCCACTCTCTAGAAAGGTTTTCCACCCCTGCTTTAGAATATTGCAACAGAGAAGGCAGTTTCATTAAAGTGGCAACGTTTTCCTGGCTCGTTGAAACATTTACTGTCAACCCACTCTGACCTTTTCGTACGCTCTGGATATGGAATTTGTGACGTTTAAACGCAGTGGTAGAAGACGATGACTACAAGTTGTAAAACATACTAAAAATGCCGGCCAAGTCCAGTCACTTGGGTAACCACCGGCTGGTTGCATCTAAACGTTTGTGTGTTGCAGCTTTGGAATTTTCCAGTTCACAATGGATAAGATATTAGATGAAGGTGACGATGTCTTTGGCAATATTGATGACATTTTATTTGCTACTAATACCTTAAGAACCATATTGGGGTGCTAACTGAAGCATTTGGTCGGTTTTCCAAATCAACGCAATTCTGCGTAAAGAGAAATAACTACGAAAGTCAACTGTAAGTAGGAGTGAAAAGGGAAGGTTACCTGTAGCCAAGACAGAATTAATTGTCCTTTCTACTGGTAGGGTTTCTCTGACGTTATGTATTTTTTCTGTACAGCACACGACATGCAACAAACTGTTTCTATGGCAAATGACAATGAAGTATTTTGGGGGCAACTTTCTATAGCTTCTTGAAGTTCCTTACATCCTAACTGGAACGTCTTTCAAGTTTGACTGATTTTCAACCCAGCCTTTAAATCGGTTGTACACAAACTTCTCTCAGACGCAAGCTTGAACCACCCTCTGAACACAAAGGTCTATTCTTATGGTCAAGCTCTTTTAATTTGCATACTTTAAACTACCACTTTTATCAAAAAGGATGCTCAATCATTTTCAGTAATAGGGGGTACAACCGCATTCAGCTGTCAACATAACCTTCATCCATGAGCTTCAAAACATCCTGCAACCAGTTTTCTGGAAAACACTTTGCTGATTTTGATTTTGACCTTAGTAAAGCTTTCAGCAAAAGCAATTTGGGAAGTTATAGAGGCTACAAACAGGCAGCTGAATTGGTCAGTGATGTTACCAGTTTTTCTTTACAAACAGTACCGTTGTCGCGGAGCAATTTTTCTTTTGTCCTTTATCTCAATGAACAGCATAATGCTCTCTGCGTACAAGTCAATCGAAAATCTTTTTGCTTCGGGTTCAATTAGAAAAGTACGTAACGGTTGGATTGGGATGTCGGCCTTTTTCTTGACAAGCAATTACGAAATTTCAAGGGGTGGCAGTGTGCCAAACTGATTTCGCTACGTAACGCAAATAAAAATTTAATTTATTCAGAGGATGGCAAAGCTAAAGTCCCTATTAGAATAACCGTTGCAAGCAAGAAAACGTCCAGGGTTATTCGCATGGAATATCAGGTCATATTGCTTGATCATGATTTTGTGGTGGCTACTCAGAATAAGCTGATATACTAGGTCGTTGGCGATATAAATGTTGTCAAAATCACAGACCTAATGAATGATGCAGTTGCCTATTCAGGAGCTAATTACCAGAAGTACCAAGCATTTAGGATTATCTGCATTCGCTTTCCTCAAACTGTTTGGATTTGGTTGGTGACGCGCCAAAACTCTTCGGAGGAATGTCAAAATAAAATCCAAAATTACAAGAGTTTTTAGATCAATTAAAGCATAAAAAACAGCACAATGTGTAGGATAAGATCACAGAGAAAAGGGAATCACACCCGGATTGGGACTTAATACTGTAGAGGCTTGAGAAATGATGTGAAACTACGCCAACTTGCAAATGACATGGAAAAATACAAAATGGACCCACTGGCAGTACAGGAAACGCACATAAAGGACAGAAACTTGAAAGAAATAAAATCAGACAGTGGTAAGAAATACCATCTATATCAGGCAAGCACAGAAAATAGTAAGCACGGTGTTGGGATAGTAGTAAGAAAAGAATGCAAAGCAATTTTTGAAGAGAAAACAGACCGGATATGTACAACAACGATGAATGTAAAAACCAGAAAGCACATTGTCATCTGTGCTTACGCTCCAACGCTACCCCAAAGTGAAAAAAATCCAGAAGTGAGAGAAAAGTTCTATCAAGACCTAGAAAATGTGATAAACTCAATAAGTAAAAGATCAGTCGTATACTTATGTGGAGACTTCAATGCAAAAACTGGTAGTGCACAAGAACAATACCCAAACGTAATAGGAAAGTATGGAAAAGGCAAATTAAACAACAATGGAGAACCACCTACTAGATCTGGCAAGTAGACATGGACTTATTATCACTAACACCATGTTCAATCACAAGATGGCACATAGAACAACCTGGGAAAGCCCAGAAAGAGTAAATAAGGAAAAACCAGTGAGAAATCAAATTGATTATATCTTGATAAGATTAGAACACAGGATATTCCTAAATGACTCAAAATCATATAGTGGCACAGACACCTACTCAGACCATCGGCTGGTGATGGCAAAGCTGGACATAAATTGGACAAAACTGAAGCCAGCACTATCACAAGGAAACAAAATTGATTTTGACAAATTAGAAGACCTCACAACAAGAGAAAAGTATAGAATTGTAGTAAAACAGAAGCTAGAGCAAAAAGAGAAAAAGAAAGGAGTACAAGACCAATGGAACAACATAGTAACAGCATGCACTGAGGCATCGGAGGAAGTATTAGGGTTCAAAAAGAAAGAAAGGAAAAATTTTATCGAATCTGTTAATACAATCAGTGAGTTCTTTGAGAAAATATTCAATGCTAAAGATCAGATAGAAATACCAAATATCACACCAAAACCAATGCGGATACCCTTCATCGAAGAAGAAATAGAAAAGGCCATTAAATCACTAAAGAACAATAAGAGTCCAGGAATAGACAACATCACCGCAGAACAACTGAAGTATGGACCAAAGGAAATAAACATGGGAATAGCTAAAATCCTAAACGATATCGCAAGCACAGGCGAATATCCTACAGAAATAAAAGAAGGTATCCTAATCCCCCTACCTAAACCAAATAAGAAGAGAGGACCACCTGAAAACTTAAGACCCATAATATTGCTGACGATGCTCAGAAAGATCCTGGCCATCTGCATGATAAGAAGAACAAGCAACAAAATTCAGAAAGAAATCCCCATCACTCAAGCGGCTTACCAACAAGGCCGTAGTACCACTGAGCACGTATTCAGCACGAAAAT
>RDPX01000288.1:119178-168326 GCA_003991215.1 Morbakka virulenta | reverse complement strand
GACAGGACAAAAACAGAAGAATTTAAAATTAAAAGCAAAGGAGGACAAGAATGGAAAAAATGCAAATACTTAGGAAGCATGCTCGACACCAGGGAAGATATAAAAAGAAGAAAATTGCTAGCCACAGCAACATATAGACAATATCAATACCTGCTTACAAGTAAGAAATTATCATTCAGAACAAGAATCAGACACTTCAACACTTATGTGGAAAGAATATATCTATATAATAGTGAACTGTGGACCCTCACCAAGAACTGTGAGAAAAAGATTGATGCTTTCCAAAGAAGTCTCATAAGAGAAATGCTAAATATAAAATGGCCAAATAAAATAAGGAATGAAGAGCTGTATGAAAGATCGAAAGTAAAGAAATGGACCTAAAAGATAAGAGAAAGAAGACTCAGATGGCTAGAACACATGTTACGCCTGCCAGAAAAAACCCCGGCAAAACAGACCCTTGCAGAGGCTCTGAAAACTTCAAAGAAGCCAAGAGGCAGACCAGAAACCACCTGGATCTCAATGACTAATGCACAATTAGCAGAGAGAGGCCTGCCAAAAATTGGAGATACAAAACTAGAACAACAAGCTAGAGACAGAATAAGATGGAGGAAGATAACGAAAAACTGATGTTACAAACTCTTAAATATATGGAATTTAGCGCAATGTCGACAAACGACGGAAGGCGTATTTGATGATGATCTCCTCGAAGATATGACCAAGGTGACTTTTCTACCTGAATTCACATTAAGCTTTCAGTATGACAGAGATGAAAAGAACACGTTTTTTTCTTGAGCGTATTTTCACCTTTACTATGAAGATTCTAGCTTTTCAGCTAAAGTCGTTAAGGCAAAAACAAAAGCAGAAAGAGAAAAGAAATACAGAAAAACAAAAAACAAAAAATTGATTAATTTCTAGAAAGTAGAGAAAAAAAACAAAAACAGATATGTGAAAACTTTTAAGTCAGATAAAAAGGCCATTAACGAAAAAGTGCAAAAACCACGTGTTCAGTAAAAGATCCTGCTTGAACAAACTAAGAAAAAAGACAGTAGTTGTTTCGGTAAGGTTTAATCTAATTCTCAACTGACTGTTTCCATGGAGCTCCCTAAAAGAGGAGAAGATGGAAGGAAAAGACAGCGGCGTGGCAACAAAGGATTGAATAAAAAGATTGCTGAGTTGGAGAAGAGTATCTGTGGACTTAAACAAAAGTGTGACTCTAAAAAAGAAGATTACACGGAAATAAAACGATAAAAAGAAAACGTCATCCCCGATAATTCTATGATCGAGGTTAGCATTGAAGTATGCCTAGTAGTATTGCTTCTAGGCCTTTTGCTTAAGATCAAATGTAGGGCTATGGTCTCTCCTTGGTCGGGTCTTCAGTTATAGGCCTCTACTATGTAGAACAGATAATTTTGAGATGCTTGAGCACGGTTAGATCAAATCAAGAGAAAGGACCTTCCCAAGGAGGGTCCTGGAGAGTGATCCGTATGTCTTGCGTTTTATGGTCTCTTGCTTGCTTTCTATCCCCCTTTATTTTGATTTGTTGCTTTCTTTTCAGGTCTTTCAGAGATAGAACCTGTGAAAGACAAAATAGGCCTACTATTTACTAAGCTACCATCAATGAAAGTCCCAATACATACCTTTCTTGGCAAAATGATACCGATATCTAAAGGAATTGTACCTGATCTCGAAAGGATGCACTGTTGGACAATTCACCAACAAACCAGCACAGAAATAAAACTATATTCAAGATCATTAGTTCACATAAGGAGTTCTTTGGCAACAGAGTATCATGAAATTACATGTAAGCCGACCAAGGAAATAGTCCTTGTAGTCCCATCAGTGGTAAAACAAAGCATAAGGCTGACCAAGCCGTCAAAAAAGGCAAAGATATAATATTAATAATAGTAACAAATATAATACAAAATCTTTTCAACTTTTTCAAAAGGGCAAGACAATGGAAAGACAGATCTAGCACTTTCTCATCTTCGGCTGTTGTTCGACGCTACATAAACAAATAATGGGTTCTTAGAGAAATCCTGAATACTTTCCTTTTGATATGCATTGTAATAAAAACAAATATTGTTTTAATACAGATCGTTTGCCTCTGCCACCAAACAGCATTAACGTTTGGCGCCTGGCCGAGAATGTGGACTTGATGTTTAATAGAACGAACAAGGTATAGCTCATTGTGAAGGCCAAGGCATTGGTTGAAAGTCATGGAGCAGACTTATCTCATTTGATATTTTAGGTATTTTTGCTCTTACATGATAAAGAAAGTAGACATATATTCCAAACTTGAATCTTAAGCGTGAATACTATCTTTAGCATAGGACTCATTAGCTGTTTAAGAAAGATCTCAGACATAGTGACGCTGTCAAGAGAGCTGAGTTGCATCATTTCAAGTTACGTACAGCCACCTATAAGCAATATTATATGCTGTTCTGATAAAGCCTAAATCTGATTATGGGGTATTAAAAACAAAAAGAAATCAAGGTTAACAAGGATGATATCCTTCATCTCTGTGCTAAATGCAGGGTACATCTCTACTTTGGTGATTCTTTTGGTAGTTTTTGTGAAGATGCATCATAAGATCTGATTGCCCTTAATTTTAAATCTGAAGTGGAATGTGCATATTGCATAATTGCTAAGATCTCAGGATTAGATAACCACTGCTTAGAGTGCCTTAAAGAAAACTTTAGTTCCCTTATGGTAATGTCTTTATACATTTTTTTATATTTGGATTTGGGGCTTAATTCATTAGTCTTTTAAAGAACTAGTAATAATAGCTCTCTTTGAAAATAACATCCGACTAGATTATTGCCATTAATAATCTATTAATGTCCTTAGTCATGTCTACAAAATTTTTTTCAGCGTTAAGACTTTACTTCTCATACATTATTAGTATGGTTACTTTTGTGCGAAGCAATACTTTAAAACCGGTAAAAGTACTACTAAACAGACATTTTCCTTGTAGAAAAGAACTGGAAAATCTATTCACCTTAAGAACTGAATACATGTAGCTTTTCTCGATTTAAGCACAGTTTTCGATAATGTAAAACCTTAATGGCTCTTGAAACTGATTAAAAAGTACAAACCTCAATAAAATATACAGACCCTTTCTGAGGCTAACTTATCAAAATCTTTAATGCAACAAAACGGACATTGGCATCCCTCTTTTGAAGATACAGCCACAGTAAATAGCTTCACTTAAGAACTGAAAAATTACTACCATATTTCAGCTAGATATGTACCAAAAGCTGGAATGTTTGTTAACTTTCCGAGCGTTACAAGTAGGGTAATCAACACAAACTGTCAGGTTCTACGACCTACGATAAGTAGCAAATCTTTAGAACAAGTTTCACTTTTTGTCTTTTAAATCCTTTTTTTAAAGTTTTAACATCATTTTTCCCCAACAGTTGGGGCTCAGACGATGCACTTTAGAGGGATTTTGTTTTAGTAGTAAAGAATTTCTTGGCCGGATGCCTTTCCTGACGCTACCAATGGCTTTTTCTTTTGTAAAGTTCCAAATTATTCTCCCGCTCTCGGGTAATCGAACCCGGAACCTTTTGGTTACTGTGCAATTGCACTAACCATTACGATATGGCTCCTCCTATCTTTCGAAACCATCAGCTGTCAAATACAAATGAAGCTGCCGTTGCTGTACTCCAACAGCAAAATTGAACATCACGCGTTGTTACACAAAAAATAAGGATTTAATATATAGGCTGACATTGTACACAAAAAGACTTTTAAACTGGAAAATATATTCCTCTGTAGTAGGTTAGAAAGAGTTTTAATTATTAAAGTGGACTAGTCCATTCAAACATTCGAAAACTTACTTTTAATAAAAGAATTCAAAAAAATTCACCAAGAATTTATTAGCTCATAAAGCCCAGCATTTCCTTGGAAAAAACTAGCTTTACCATTACCACTAACATTTCATTAGTTTTTGATCATCAAGCTGTCATTCGGAGAGCTATGCCCAGCAACTGGTAACTAGTGAGCAAGTATTGCGTTTTGCATTGTCAAGTGGCGGGCTATTAAATCAATTTTCTTGCTGCGCTCCTCACTTAAGAACACTGGTGAGTAATGTTTGTTGGGTATTTAACAGGACGAAAAATAAGGCATGTTCAACAGGAAATTAGCTCTACAAAAAGTTTCAACTGACATTGTCCCGGTTGCAAGAGGGATGGCCACTAGTGTATCAAAAAGCGCAAGTTTGTTAAGACAAGATCCCAAAATAAGTCTCCATGACTCATTGTCTATCACTTCGATAACGAGGAGTTGTATTTTAGTGGCTATTCAGGCTTCTAGGAATAAGAAGTGTGTCATGGGAAAACATAAGACGACAACGACGAAAATAACGAAAAAAATCCCTCTTAATGTAAAAGGTTGTTATCAGGATCAGTTCTTTCACTCTTTAACAAAAGGAAAATTCTTTACCAGCTTGTATGTGCTGAGAAATGCAGAATCCTCGTTCTTTGTATACAAGAACATTGCATTTTTCAAACAGATATTAAAGTAAGATTTAGTTAGGCTTTTACTGAGATATCATCAATTATCTCTGCTACGAGAATTGAGGTCAATGCATGTGATGGAAAAATTTTCAGGTGGCAAACAATGCAGCAATTAACATCGTTGCACAAAGCAACGCATCATGTTTGAAAAAGCCGTTTCAGAGTCTATTCCGGGGCACTATTCTAGGAATCTATCAATTTCGTTTTAACTGTTTCACCAATCAAGGTACGTTTTCATTAAATCCCTCAATGTCTCGATTTCATAGCGTAAAAGTTACTGGTCAAAATTTTACAGAACATGGCATAAAAGAATTGATCGACTGAATCAACTTGGTATGGGACTCTGAAAACCTTCGTTCGAACACATTGTTTATCAAATCGCGTATTTCAAGATAAACAGAAGTAACCGGCTACTCTTCTTGTCCAGTTTAGCTGTCGTGGTGAAAGGATTCAAATTCATAGGGGCCATTGCCTTGCGTCATATGTGTCTGAAAGTTTCTGCTTGTATTTGGCTATAAGTTCAAGTAGTTTTCCATTTATCACGCGACCAAGAATCTTATACATAACATGGACTACAAAATTTCTCATTTGAGTTACAGCATTCTTCAAGCCCACAACTATCACACAAAGGATTGGGGATCGACATTCAATGAAGAAATCCAATGCAGCATTCATGTCTGTGTACTTCTCAGAAACTGGCTTCACTGTAGCAAAATGGCTGCTTCTTTTTTGTCCCAAGAAAAGGACTGGCAACTCAGAGCCAGATTTTCCCTGCCTTAAACGCATCTTAGATTTAAAAAAACGGTCGCTTAATAGGTACATATAATAAATTTTCTTACCATGTTCACCTTTTCGCAGAAAGGAACTACAACAAGGTGGAGCTGATGGTTAAACAATGAATGTTGGGATTTTCCGGGTTCCAAAGTGCTTGCTAGACATAACTGACGCTCAGTCATAGCATTTTGCTAACAACAATCCTAATTTCAAATCCCAAAATGTCTCAATAATTTTGCCGCCAATGTATTATGCATCAAACTTCCAAACTCATAGAGCCAGTGAAGCTTTTCGATGGGCTTTGCCTTCTTGTTAACATACCTGATACCAATAGGGAGGAACTCAGTTCCAGTGATGTCCTTTGTCTCGTGACACATGATGCTGAATACACCATTATTAGAAAATTTTATCCGCTGTAGGTTTTTCACCTTTACTATTTAGACCATCATGTTGATGATTTTCTTTTGAACTTAAAGTAATGTGTACTTTTTATTTTCTGGTATTGTTTTGCTGATTTCCGCAAACTTTTGACCTATACTTAAAGTACACTCCACCATATTCACCTCGTACCTCTAAAGGGAAATTCATTTGTTACTAAGACCTTTATAATTTCAAATTGACTGGCGACATAGTACTGATTTTGCTTTATCCGTCCTGAACACACAAATTCGATTGGCCGATCATCTATCTCAAATTTTTTCCAAAGCCTTTACCACTATCAGTATCGCTGTTCCAATTCCCACATTCAATTTAATTTATCTTTATCATTTTCTGTAAGTCACGTGCGAAAAGGAAAGCAAGAACATCCTTGTTTTTGAATCAAATCTCTAGTCAAGAAAGATCTGGGTACCATTTACTTTGAAATGAAAGGGACCGCATCCCAAACACAGCTTTTGGATGTTTTGATACTCGGGGCTGAGCAGGTGGTTTCTGGCCAAGATCCGAGGGAAGATCCCCTCCATTATTCAAGCAAACTGCATCGGAAAATTGTTTTAAAGGCAAAGGCAAAGGTTCCCTTTTAATGGTCTGTGTATTGACTGTATTGGTGAAGATGCTGACTTATTTAAGGATATCGACTTTCTTACAACGGATATGTCCATTTTCAAAAACGCTTTTAAGAGCCAGTGTTTGAAAGACTCCTGAACAGACTCGTGGTAAAGAGGAATTCAAAGACTGCTCTGTCCTCTAACTCAAATATCTGAAGCTCAACTCAAAATTGTAGTGAAATTGGTTTTTATACAACATTCTTATACATGTGGTGCAAATACGAACATCGTGAAGAGTTAAAAATAGTTTACAACCATCGCCTATATAAAGACAAATATCATTATTTCAACCCTTAAAAATGCAAGGTAATCATACAAAGATCCAAAGGAAAATTCAAGAATAGTAAAAACGTCTTTGGCGCAAGAAGAGCATTATTGAACTGGTGTTCTCCCAAAAGAAGTCATAACCACAGACAGAAACATGGAAGGAAAACACTTATGAATATACAGCAATAATTTGAGTCATGTAACATGACCAACTCATTGCAAGTCCCCTCTCTTCCTTAAACGTTTTCCATAAGTTTACAACGGGGCTGGACATGGGTTATTGTTGGTGGTCACGGTGCTTATCCAAATAAGTGAACCTTACAGCTGGGGAGTAGTCGGATTCCTGGCAAGGCACTGAAAGCAAACAATTTTGAAAATTTGTATTCCTGTGCCGTCTGAAACGCCTACTTTTTATATGTTGGATACGCTATTAAATTGAGTAAAAAAAGGGTAAACAGATGAATGTTTTATGAAGAAAAATGACCGATTTATGTACAGCAAGTACAACAAAATGATTGGACTAACAGAAAAGAATAAATGGAGTAAAGAGTAAAATTATGGCACCTGAGATCTCCATTCCTACACAGGGACGTAGGAATAGTCAAGCTTTAACACTCATATGGCAATTAGGTTAAAACCTCCAAGAAAAATTTGGGTCACTACAAATATCTAAATGAGTCATAACGAAGTTTGGCGAGAGGCATACCATACGCCAGAGGACTCAGCCCACCAGGCCCCCTTAAGCTCTTTGCTGGTTGTAAGAACGAAATTTGTTGCAACATTAAGACTCAGATTCCTCGAAAATTATGAAAAGTTTAAGAACAACATCAGGATGGATGCCAGGTCTCAAAAAAATTTAATTGAAAAAAATTTTCTAAAATACCTCACGTGTAAAAGTTTCAAGGCTTAAACTAAACTTAGAATATACTTTTTTATTTTTCTTGAAAATATTTTGGGTTATAATACCAAAATCGCAGCAAAAAAAACTGTAAAAGGGTGACATATGACTCACTCGCAAAAGAAAATAGGAAAGTACAGCTAATCATTTTGATAAATGCAATATGGCAGCTTAAAAGATCCACTACAAGAAAGAGCAAGGGAAGCTTAGATGTTCACACATCTATATTTAATGAAATATCAGCTGAAATGCGTACTTATTAACAGTAAATGGCTGAAGATTGCTACGGATTATTTAGCGTACAGTACATTTTTCAGCATTGGCTTAGACCACAGATAAGCTAATGAATCCGTTTTAGCTTACGTGTGAACCAAAGCCGATGGCTGACTACCAAATGTGATTGCTATTTTGCAGCAAATTGCCTGTGAGTCAGTGAAAGAAACCAAATGAGAGTTTCAAAGTCCTTTAAATTATTGAATAACCTAAAAGAGATTCAATATAGATAACGTTTCAGAAGTCACGATGGAAGGTATAATAAATTAACATAAACTTTAGTCTGCCAAAGGAATAAAACTAAAAGAATCCCTTTCACTATTAAAATAGAAAACGACAAAGAGCCATTGTGAGTACTGAGAAATACAACTGCATCCAACGATACCAAAAAAATAAGCTTTGGACAAACAATATCTAAAGACAAGGCAAGAAAATAGAGAGCACTTCAACTGCGAACGGAATATTAAAGCTCTAGGTCAGTTTCTGCTCGACGTCTGCAACGAGGCTTGCAGCGAAAAAGGGCAAAACATCTGGAATACGTTTTAAAACAAGTGAACAAAAACTGCTCTCACCTGTGTCCGAAGCTGCTTTAAAAGTTTTATTTAACATTGAATTTAAAACTGTATTTTTATCTAACAAACAACACCAAAAACCACAATTATTAGCTAGCAACAAGAAGTTAAACCATTCAGCTGAAAATTTTCTGTCTTACCTCCTGGACCAGCAACTGTGCTAACGGCTTAAAAAATAAAAAAGCTTTGAAAGCATTGGTGGCGGTGAGGGATATTCCATATCGTCTGTGAATATCTACGTTTTTCACAAAGAAAGAAATAAAATATGATTTAAAGTGTATTTTAAAAAACTTCCCTGTTGTGTTCAGTGGTCACTGTTGGATAATTAGGTCGGGCAGGTGTTATTTCAAAACATACAACAAGTTAAATAAATTCTCCATTATTTTCTACAACAAAAAATACTGAACATAAAACACTGTCGTACTCGTATCTTGTCTGTGTTGCAACTGACTTCCTGGGATATTTCCTTGTCTTCACAACACACACCCTCAACTTGATTCATATCTGTGATCTAATTCTGCAACAAACTACAACCATTAAATGCCACTACTGTCGTTTATTAATTGCGATTAATAGCAATTAATGGGTTGTTTTAATATTCTCCTTTTGGCAATAATTTTCCTGATGCGTTTTGCTGATGAATAGTACTTTCCTAATGGGTTACTAATGCGTTACGTTTTGATCTGGTAACATGCTTTCTGACTGGTGAATTTGGAGCATTTTTAGATTCGCAAACAGTTTCTATGGTGGTACTTTTGCTCGATATTTGGAGTGGAATTAATAACTTTAAAGGCCGATTCATTGCCATTTTACCTGAGTTTTATCCGTATCTTTTAACAATACATTCGCTGCTCTGATATTGTCATCTTGATGTACAAGCAACTAAATAATTTTACAAAGTTTCTAATAATATTTCTGGTCTGATCGTCTTTCAACAACACAATGTCACCTGCGGATACTAAAGGTGAGTTCACATGTTACTTTGACTTTTTAGCTTCCATAAGACCCGATAAACATTCCTTCTTCCAATGTTTTGTAAACTGTTTAACGAATACACGATGATATTTTGCTCATTTGGAAAGTGACTCCATTGTAAGTACGTAGGAGTCACTTTCCTAATTGATAATATCTGTCGTTGTGAAGATGTGGCATTTCTCCCATTTACGAAAAATGATGGTACAAGGGATACAATATACCACTACTATAATCAAATACATAGGTTAGTGGCCTAGCATTATGACGAGTCCAATCCCTATCCTTAAGGTACTGTTTTAAAAAAATCTAACAACGCACGACCTATAACCTTACGAAGACAGTATTCCACACTTTAAAACAATCTTTCCCATACTCCTGCTTGCCACCGTGACTTTTCTATGGGAAATCTCCATCTTACCCCTTGTAATATACAATTCTCGTGCAGTCTAGGAGCACACAGCAAGCCTTTCACCTCTCTCGAAGCGGTTTTAAGAGTTTTGACATTGTCCACATGTGTGCTTGCGGGTGAGCCACAACGTCCTGTAAACCGTCGAAAACCTCTCAAAAATTAATTCTACTTTTCATGATTCAAGCAAATCCAAATACAATGCTCTTGTTCAAAGGCAAAAGGATAAACATTCATAACTCTTGTTTGCTTTTACTGCTTTTACCTGACACCATAAGTGGCCCCTCGAAATTTACCCCAGTATGTGCAAAGGGAGGAGAGTCTTCCAGGTGGACGTTTGTCAAATGAGGACCAAATATTGTTTTGTTGGGGAATTGTTTTAGATTTTTGCATGTCAACCAGCGGTGAATGAGCTGTTTGGCCATTTTCCTACCTCTTAGAATAAAAAATATTTAGCAAAGCAAATTAAGAGCTTAAGGTGTACCATTGTGAAAAAGCTTTTCGTAACTATCCAGGAAAAGACGTTTTGCAAAATGAATATTTGACGCAATCAAATTGGCTCTTTGCTCGAACCTAGAACAAAGGCGTTTTTAAGTATGTTCTGCATCTCAGAAAAATTTTTTCATACAAAAATAAATTGAATGGACTGGACATAGAGAGGTGATTTGGTACCTTTAATTTTGTTTCCAGATGAAAGATAATCAAGTTTTGTCGAGAAACTCTCATTTTGAATTGACCAAATAAACACCTTTTCTGCATCTTCGCTTTCCTTTGTACTCAGCTGCAGCTGTTGATTCAGTGACTTGCGCTCTTTGGGTGACTTCAATTTTTGTACAAAACGTAAAACTTATAAAATAACTCGCAAAGGCTTTGTTTTAGAGCAAACTTGATATATGTTGATTTGTTAATTGCTCGACTTGGTTTTCCTTCATATCCAAACATAACATGGGTAATGTCGGATTCCTGTTTAACCTTTTCTTGAAGAGTAATATCATTGTTAAACTCGCTGCTTGATATCTTTAGTCTTTTTGAAACGACTTTCTCTGCAAAGAGCTACCAACCTCCCCTGTGGTCTTGATTCTGCGGTCAACATTTTTGTGAATTAAATTGCTTTTATCTTTTTCCTGTAGTAATCTTGTCCCATTTTGGGAGCCATTATGTTATATACAGGGTCAGACAGATGTTATCTCAATGAATGCAATACACCAAATGAATTTCCCACTATTTTCTACAACACGAAACAATGTCTTTTCTACAACTGTCTTTCTTCTATATTGCGTGTGTTGCAACTGACTTCCAAAAAACTGATGCGACTGACTGATGAGACTGATGCAATACAAAGTCTAGAACAAAATGTAACTAAATTGGCAATGTAAACTGGAACTTAAGATCCTGGGATATGACATTTTCTCGTTTTTTAGGGGTGGAAATAATTGATTCTTTCTTTCTCTTACGCTCAGGTTTGTGGATAGAAATCGTTTGAAGCAGGAGAAATGTCTGTGTGCAAAGATTAAAAGACTGATACCAGGAATAACATGTGAAAGTAGGACAAGCGATATGATGCATTATTCAGTCTCAAAAAAGTGTTTGGGTAGATGTACTATTTTTTTTAAATTGAGAAATAACTATTTTATTATTTGTTGACAAAATCAAAAACAGGTAGCTTTCGTAAATTGGTTTATAAATATTTTGGAACACAAAAAGTGCATATCAAAGGTGACTCAAAATATCCACTTACTCACACGTATTCAAAATAAATAGTAAATGAAAATCAAGTGATTTAAATCTGTTCCCCTTTACATACAAACATACATACATGCATACCTACACACATACATATATATACATACATACATGCATACATAGACACATACATATATATATATATATGCATATAATTAATGCAGGTTTTGAATATTAAGCAGTAAAATAGAACCTTAATGAAGCCTTCCCAATTTTGAGGAAGTAATATTATGCCACGTTTTTTTTTGTTTTATGTTTACATTCGCTTAAATGAGAGGTGGCAAAAATTTGCACAGAAAGCAGGCAGCTGTTCATATTTATATTAAAGTGGTAGTACGTTTTTTAATTCTTTAAATTTTTTAATTTGTGAAGTTTTCTCCCTCCACAGGAATTCTTACTGAGAAAATTGTCTGCCTTCCTTTAACTTCACTCTTTGTAAACTGTTCCCGTCCTTGTAGAAAATAGCGAATACTCTTGTCGAGAGATACTTCTCCCATAGTCAGAACAGCGATGGGAGAAGTATCTCTCGAAATGTGGTTTATTTATCTATCCATCTATCTATCTATCTATCTATCTATCTATCTATCTATCTATCTATCTATCTATCTATCTATCTATCTACCTATCTATCTATCTATCTATCTATCTATCCATCTATCTATCTATCTATATATCTACCTATCTATCTATCTATCTATCAATCTATCTATCTATCTATCTATCTATCTATCAATCAATCTATTTATCTATCTATCTAACCCATCCATCCATCCATCTATCTATCTATCTATCTATCTATCTATTTATCTATCTATTTATCTATCTATCTATCTATCTATCTATCTATCTATTTATCCTATCTATCTATCTATCTATCTATCTATCTATCTATCTATCTATCTAAGAAGGTAGCATATGAGAAATATAAAAATATGCTGGTAGCAGAAATTGCTTCGTTTTTAAGTTTGTTCATCAATTCAATACAAAGAGATAGGAGATAAACAAGCTATGCAAAGGCAACAGAAAGACAGGAAAACAAGCATACAAACTTCAATATTAATTTAAAAAATTAGAAAAGTCTATCTATCTATCTATCTATCTATCTATCTATCTATCTATCTATCTATCTATCTATCTATCTATCTATTTATCTATCTATCTAACCCATCTATCCATCTATTTATCTATTTATCTATTTATCTATTTATCTATTTATCTATTTATCTATTTATCTATTTATCTATTTATCTATTTATCTATTTATCTATTTATCTATTTATCTATTTATCTATTTTTCTATTTATCTATTTATCTATTTATCTATTTATCTATTTATCTATTTATCTATTTATCTATTTATCTATTTATCTATTTATCTATTTATCTATTTATCTATTTATCTATTTATCTATTTATCTATTTATCTATTTATCTATTTACCTATAGATCGATATATCGATCAATCGATCAATCGATCAATCGGTCAATTGATCTATGGATATAGATCAATCGGTCAATTGATCTATGGATCTATTTATTTATCTATCTTATATCTTATCCTAATTAAAATTTTACAAGGCACAGTTAAGTTTGTATTTCGAAAAAGACATGAGATCTACCCATGTTGCTTCTGAATAATTTGGACGTGGAAGAATAAAAAGGGCAACGACCAATTTTAGTTATGATAAGCAAGATTACTTTGTTTCCACTTTAGTAATGATAGACAAGATTACCTTAAAAACTGCCAAAGCAATACAAAAATTAGTCATCTGAACTTAAAAATATAACCCTCTCATCAAATAAAATACCTTGCTTTATAAAATGTTTTACTTTGGTGAAATATGTTGGTGTTGCAGTACATAGAGGCCATTCAATAATTTCCTAACACTTACGAGGTGAATGAGTCTGAAAATCTGGTGGGAATGTGCTTAATACCCGTGTTTGTAATGTAACGCCCTAGATGTTACTTTCACAAAAGCTTTCTATTTACTAGCAGAAAATTTGGCCTCGTTTCTTTCTTTCCTGTGGTTGTACAGTAAACCCTAGGTCTTACTAACTCCTTTGATTTGTAAGGCATACAATATAGCTTACCTTCAGTGTTCGATTTTTGTTTTAAATTTTTGACCACAGATAAACATTCAAACAATGTCCAAATATTATCATTGAACAAAGGAAAATATTGAAGCTCGTACGTGTCATCAAGAGCTTAAAGGACGATGAATTGATCTCATCCTTGCCACCTGACAAAGGAGTTGGTACTGTGATCTTCAACAAATCTCCTTAACACACTAAAAATGGACTATATAGGACAGATGAGCGTAACCCAATGAACTCATTCCAGACCAAAGTGATCAAAAAACTTATTGAATTACAGAAAAAAAAATTCATTTATAAATGCTTCTACCACACTTTAAAACCAGGAGACTCACCTTTACCAAGTATAAGCAAAACAATTCAAGCCTAATGTACCAGTACGACCAATTGTTTATTACTCTGGATGTCCTCTTCATGACTTTCACATAACATAGCTGACCTCTGACCTCTGTGCAAAAAGATAAAGTCACACTACGCAAATAACAGTATTGATTTTGGAACTTCTTTTGCAGAACAAAGAGTCCTGGGAGGCGAAATAATGGTCTTCTTTGATGTTCAAAATCTGCTTCAATATGATAATTGTTTGACATCATGTACTGCAGTAAACCCTTTGGTCATCTTGCGGCTACTACAAGCACTCGTTACCTACACTTGCTTTCTTTTTAATAATGACCTTTACACTCACACCGACGGTATACTCATAGGCGTTCGTACCCCTTGTGTGATTGTTAAGTTGCTCATACCACCATTTGACGCTACAACATTATCAACTGTCCAGGGTCCAGCTGCCTGGGAATTATACATTGCCAATTCCTTTGCTATCAACAGACAAGATCGTCAACAAGGTTTCTTTGAGCATATCAAAGGTTTGTTTTTTATTGGAGCATCAAGAGAGGCTATATCAGTTTTTTTGTCTTTCTTCATTGTGAAAATAATATTCGAGTTCAGACTTTTCACAGATATCACCAATTTTGTTACCATCCATTGAAAAGAAGGTACTGTCAAAAGCCCAAAAAGCAACTCCCACTCTATAAGAGGCCCTGTGTCTTTTTTAGGTGAATTAAATCTTTCTTTATAGGAAAAAGGCGTATAAAATAACTTTTAAGAAAAGTGACACTAACAGTTATGAAATAACATAACAGCACTGGACATTAAATCAGATATTTGAATGGGGAAATTAAAACAAATTAAAACAACGAGGAAAGTAACAGGAACAATCCATTTCCCTACACTACAGAAATTAGATCAACAATATATAACATATTCTTTCATAAAAATGACTTCCAGCAGAATTTTCGATTTCTTCCTGAATGATTAAAAATCGACATAGGCAATAATATACTAATTCTTGTCTAGTATTATTCAGGTGTTAACCCTATGAAATTCATAATTTTGGTATGTCATCAAACTTGATAAAAACGATAATAAAGTCAGTTCTTATCATGCGCGAGAAAAAAAATGTTTGAATGGATAACAAAATCAAATCGTAATAAACTTGCTGCAATGCCTGCAGCCCATCAGCAAGACAATAATAAATAAAGAACGACAAGACGACAAATAACCCAAACCCATAACTGAGCTTATGTAAATTGGGAAGCCTTGGAACATAGGATCAATATTTGTCTTAGCAATGTGCTTCCAAGCCCAAACAGCAGCAACAACCAGTCCAACACCCAATCAAAATGAAATAAAGGCATCGATCAGGTTTGGAAACGACGTACTGATAAGCCTATACAAGAAACTGGAGAGAGCACATAATCCCATCAGAGAATAGAAAAAAATCAAAGGAAGAAGTTGATTAAAATGTAATAACAAAGGCAATTACAACCTTAACTCTTTGGTAAGCCACAATTGAAAATGTTTTCAGAAAAGAGGAGAATACTTCTGAACCATGAAGCCTGCCAATTACAATATCTTCGGCAAACGGTCACATGTTTTGATTCCATTCAGTTCATCCTCTACGATAGACAAACATTTTTATATACTACAAGAGTTCCTATTGAACAGACAAAAGGCGGACTAGAGACGAAAGCATCGCATATGCACATGAAATCTAAAAAATAATTGATACAAATTAATAATTTAATAGTAAAAGACCTAAATAAAAACCCCAAACCAAACTTTAAAACAAATCTTATTTTTCAAAAATTGACGATGGGACCAAAAACAACTTTTTGGCGCAAGAAATCGCATGATTTAAACTGGCAATTATTACTTCCTTATTTAGCATATTATTATTATTATTTTTTTATTATTATTATTACTTGATAATATTTCAACAGATGCATTATATCAGTTTACATAACTGTTTTTCATATAACTCCTGTGTATAAAAATAAATAAATAAGTATACTACAATTAAAACAATGAAGAGAGGCAAATTATTTACAAATAAATACAAGTTTTAAAATCAGTAGTTAAAAGTTAAGCGAGTGAAATTCGTCAAGGTGTGTCTATGAAAATTGTGAACATCTGAACAGGTGTGACATTTGAAAATCTAGGTAGTTGGGTGTAAATTTTCTTAAACACATTTACGAATTCAGAAATAGGTCCAACTTTTTACAAATAGAACCATAGTAAGATTCTGTTCTGATATCTAATGGTAAATGATTATAAAATACTACCCCATTGTAATAAAAAGACTATATACGTTTGACATCCCATTTTCAAATTGTCATCAACTACAGGTTAGGGGACACCTTGGTCTAATGTCTATAGATCAATAATACGATATTGCCTAAAGAAGAGAGCATGACGTTGTTCAATGTAAATTTTGAAAATAATTTTTTATTAATGTACTTTTTTGAGCTTTTTTGTATGGTATCAATTCTAAACTTTTTAGATAAAAATCTTTCTTTAGTAATTTTGATTTAGAAGTGGTGTTACGTTACATAATCTGATCTGTGAAAAAAGTTAGTACAAATATAAAATGCTATTGATATTTTGGTTTCTTTTATTGCCATAATCTCTTATTTTTACATTTTTGCCAGAAGTACATCCCTTTTATAAAGTATACTCAAAATATTTTCTAATAAATTGAAAATTCATTTTTAGGCTATTTTTAATATGACGTCATACAGTTCTTTCTTGATTACACCAGCAAATAGTAGCAAACAAATATTTGAAATGATTCAACCACATCTGCACTAATTTTAATGCTTGCATAATGTACTCATCCCAATAAAAAAGACAGAGCTACAGGTACTTTGATCAATTTGTTTTCTACCACCTGCTAAATATCGACTTATTTGTAAAGTGATTAGCTACCCTAACTAATTTTTTGGTGAAACTTTCCAAAGATTCTAAACAAAGTCAATAAATTGTGGAAAGCTTAAAATATCCTGTACAAGTAATTCAAGGAACACGTGATACAGAAATATTAGAGTTATACTGAAATAAGGAAATGCAAGTTTTGTTTCGGTTTTCTACCTTTCGCTGAAAACAGAATTTTGGCATTTGAGTTCAATTATTAATGTATTGCTTATACTGGAGTTGTTATTAAGAACAAAACAAAATAATAATGATACCTTCAAAGTAAAATACTATTTGCCATTTGTGCTAGTGAAAGTTGTATTATCTTTAGGGAAAAAACTCTATAAATGTTTCCCTTTTTATTTATTTTTTTCACACCCTTTCATGATAACAGCATTTATACACACACATATATATATATNTAAATTGTGGAAAGCTTAAAATATCCTGTACAAGTAATTCAAGGAACACGTGATACAGAAATATTAGAGTTATACTGAAATAAGGAAATGCAAGTTTTGTTTCGGTTTTCTACCTTTCGCTGAAAACAGAATTTTGGCATTTGAGTTCAATTATTAATGTATTGCTTATACTGGAGTTGTTATTAAGAACAAAACAAAATAATAATGATACCTTCAAAGTAAAATACTATTTGCCATTTGTGCTAGTGAAAGTTGTATTATCTTTAGGGAAAAAACTCTATAAATGTTTCCCTTTTTATTTATTTTTCTCACACCCTTTCATGATAACAGCATTTATACACACACATATATATACATATATATATATATACATATATATATGTGTGTGTATGTGTGAATAATAAATAACCCCCATTGTAATTTTTATGCTCGTGGAATTTTAGACTACTTTATATACGCCTACATTGTAAATATAAACCAGACCTGACGAAGTTAATATACGAAAGCTTGTCCAATCATACAAATGTCTTACTTGTTGAAATATATATATGTATATATGATCTGTGATTTAGTTTTCCGATGTGCATTGCTCAATACATTAATGCAAAGTGTGATACATAATATAGTAAGGAAAAAAAGAGTCAAAAATCTACACTTCGCATCTCTACAAGCCTCTTTTAATATGTATATTCCCTGAAGAGTGACTACTATCACAAAACAAGCTTGTTAATATCAAAAGAATAATCTTTTGGTCTTTTGACTCCTTTTTCTTACTACATTATGTAGCAAGATATATGATTATATTTTGAGATTCATTAATACAATTATCCACTATTTATACTTGTGTGTATACTAATGTATGCATCTTTATATTTTATTTCTATTATTATTACGCATATGGATACATAAAATAAATGAATGCAGAATGAGAATGACAGCAGTGTACTCTAATTTTATTTGCAGTTATTGTTGTCATTAGGTAAAAGGTTATACATTAGTCCTCTCTAGAACCCTAAACACAGCAAAATTTGGTGTTTTAAGTCGAGAAAATGCAACAAAAAAACCCCACTTCATTAGATGGTCTTTGATTGTAAGAAATAACTTCTTAGAAAAGTACAGGCAAGCTGGATCTCCTCCGCACTTCTTGCTTTTTAGATAAACTTGAAAAAGAGAGTAAATGGAATATGGTCTTTCGAAAGGAAATAAGTCGCCATGTGTATATAAAAGGATTGATCATAGACCCTGTGATTGCAAATATAAAATGCAGGTCTTTCAGCCAGTTAAATAGTAGGCAACTCTTGTTGTAACCAAAATTTAAGTACATGGCCATGGAATATGATGGAATAAAACAAGCCAGAAAAGCAATTAGCATTGTTACTAGAACACTTATAAGCTTTCCATTCCTATTTTGTTTTAGTTGTACATTGACTTGATAAAGACCACTGCGTTTTGTAGCTGTAGATACATTAGATCTTATTGCAATTCCAACATCAATGCTAACAGATCTTATTCTACGGCCTACACTTGGAAGGCTGCTTCTGCGTGTTTGGTCTTCAATACTGTTTTCAGAAACGTTGTTTTCAACATTTTCTGAGCTCGTAGTTGTTTTTCCAGATAATATTGTCAAGGCATGTTGCCTTCCTATTTCCTTTTGTGTTAAAATGGGGCTAGAGGTAACGTGTAAAAATCTTTTCCTGACGGTAACATGGACCATAAGCATTGTTATTATCAAAACAGTCAGTGTAACAAAAAAACTCAAACTTCCAAGGATTAAACCCATTGTAACATAACCAAAAAGAAAGTACAATAATGATAATGACAACGATATCATCCACAATACCCCAATAACACAGATATTTTTTTGGAGGGAAAACATGGCTCGGTAACGTATCGGATGGCGGACCGAAGTAATACGGTCGACACACAGTGCAGTTAGATTTAATAATGAAGCAGACACTGATAAAAAATACGAAAAATGTAATGTCATTGTCAATCCTTTCATATCCTTTATATTTTTACCTGACGCCTCTTTGTAATGAACTATAATAGATAAAGGTTCTGTAATACAGCCTACAACAAGATCAGCAGCAGCCAAGCTAATGACGTAAAAATTAAATTGTGTTCTAAGCTGACGGTAAGGGTCCAAAAGAACAGCCAGGATAATTAGAACGTTTCCAATGACAGTAATTGCACATAATAGGCATGATAAGGATCCTGTAAGAAGTGACAATGCCTTAGGTGGTTGGTACTCGTTACACATTAATTTCTCTATGGATCCAGACATAGTGAAAAAGTTATAAAAATAAGTAGAAAATCACTTTCTTCTTATCATAATAAACAACTTTGAGTCTAATCCTTGCAGCATCGCTATATAAAATAATCAGCTTGAATAGTAAGAGAGGAAAGAGTTTCCTGTTTTGATACTCTTTACAACAAACATAAGGAAATTTTTAACTAATTCCTTATCTGAAATGATGTAAAACGTGTATTGGAGTAACAATGGCAATACTCTAAGACAAAAACATTTTGTATATCGTTTCATCTAATACCTATTTTTACTGACACTCCTTCCTGAAGATAATATCAGCTTAGTCACGAAAAATTGTTGGACTCGGTTGTTCCAGAATAAACCAGACCACAACCTTCTTTCTTTTAGCACACTGAGAAACGCAAATAAAGATTTGCATCAACCTGCTGGTAAACATTGTAGAATGTTATACACACAATTTTACCAACATTTCAACATGAAAATAATCCCATAGATAAATAAATATTCAATACTTCAAAGAATTAAATACAATTTACTTTATTGGTAACGAGGTGAGAGGAGAGCACGCATAATAGGGAAATGAAAGCTCAACCCAGTAGTAAGTTAAGTTAAGCATTCATTCTTAAATGTAAAGCATACATCAACATGTGCACCTGAAAAAATGTCATTAATGTTTAGAATACTACTTTATATTTTTATGGCATCAGCTGTCTTTGCGTACATAGGAACACAATATCTTCCTACGCTGATAGGTACGCTGAAGCAATTAGCAAAGACAAGTGCAGACCACGGAAGACGTACATTCGAAAAGGTCTATTAAAAAAAGGTCGAAAAGGTCTATTATTTGATTTTATTTAACCCACGGTATTACTCGTGGTTTCTGCTTCCATCAAAAAAGAAAATGTTTAACTGAGGATATTAGTGAAAAGGAAAGGATTCTACGTTTAGCTTTCTTCTTGATAGACGAATCGTCTACTGTAAAGAATAAAACCACGATAAAATTATCATCATATTTTTTACCAACATAATGGTAGTTTTCCAATACCCTATTAGGCAAATGATTCAAATTTCATTGAAGCACTAAAAATATTTAAAATGTAGTCACAGAATATTTTACTGAATTTGTGTTTCTTATATCACTCGTATTTTCTTTCACATCATTAAAACTAGATTTTTTTCTCAGAGGTAAAAAGCATCATACAAAAAATGTAAATAATACTGAATAAGATCAAAGTATAAAAAGGACATTCCTCAGTAGGACACTACAAATTCCTTATACAAAGACAACGTTTTCCATAGCCACCTTTAAGCTTTGATTTTCACCCCAACTCAATTGCATTAGGAAGGAAAGCCAATTCTTCTACCTGGATTCTACTCTCCAACAACATCAACTCAAGATAAGATGGTAGTGACGATTAAAAAAGCTTAGGTGGAATTTTAAAGCTCTTAAAAAGTTTTTTAAAGCCCGTCATTGCATCTTCTTAAAACCTTTTTCCGCTTTGATGAATCTCTATTCTTTTTTATCTCTAAAAACTGCCCTTGGAAGAGTAAGTTAGTGAGTTGAGTAAGGTGACAATTTAGACACAAATGACCAAACCGATTCACATAAAAAGCGACAATGACCTATCCGAATCAAAACTTAATTCCTTTTGGTAAGCAAAAAAGCCTTTACTGAGCAGACAAATTCATAGTTTGAACTCGTTAAATAAAATTGCAACCCATTGTGCTAAGTGACCTATTAGACGAAATTTCATAACTAAACCAAACTATCCTGATTTCTGTAACATGTACCATGAAAAGGCAAACTGGAAAAAAGAAGTTTATTGCAGGTTATGAGTTAAAGATAATGACATGCTTCAAGCCACGCTAATTCTTGTTTCAATTTCTCTTTCACTCTTGCAGCTGGTTGATCATCCCCTCTAAATTTATTGAAATAAGTGACCGTTTCAAGGTCTTTATTATTGTTTACTAGAACGTGTTCATATTTTGATGGGTATATTTTTGTTTTCTCAAAAGAAAACAAAATAAGACGAAAGTTTATCAAAGAACTTTCCCCGATAAACACTATGGAAAAGACTGGGACTGATTACGTCACTTCGATGTGACAGAGCGTTAAAAATAGAACGAGACCTATAACGAGCTTTAAATTAAAAAAGTCAAGGAGATTCAAATTCCATAACGATGCATCGTCCCAAAAATGCTAACAGTAATTCATAAAAATTGCAAATTTGTTGCCCATGAGCTTTATACCTGAGTTTTGTTCACATTCAAAATAATCCCTACTGTTTCATTTCTTCCAGTGATAAAATGAATTTAAAGCTAATTTTATTGCCTTAATGGTTACCTGAATATCGTTGAATTACGAATTAAAGAAAAGGTGCAAAACTTTGGTTCGATTCTGCAATATATTCTATTTCTTAGTTATTTGTCTTCTTAACTGACTTTTTGATCTCTGATTCAAAAATAGCTATAGACGTAATGTTATCTTGCCTCAACTTCTGGACTAGAATCCTTGTGGACCTGAAATTTGCAGAACTGTCTAAAGCTGGCAAAAAATTTATTTCTGGGGCAAATAAAACTTTTTATTTGAGGAATTGTGAAATTATGGATAACAAATGAAATCATAGAAGAGACATTTAACATTCAAGTTGCCAAAGAAAGTTTTTCCAAGAATTACAAGAAATGTACTGCTGTTTTTTTCCTACAGAGAGAAAAGTTCTGAAAATGGTACTCAGAAACAGCATCATGGAAGCGTAAAGCAAAAACATGGGAAGAAACCAGTTGGTCACATTTTTGGTCATTGTTACAAAAAAGAAGCTTTGGTGCTGCGGAACATCATAAAACAGTATTCCAATAAATGACAGTCTCAATATCTATATAATTCTCTGATATTTAGAAAGGTGGAGAATTTATGTACAGGAAAGCCCTCTTTACTATAACGTACTTTTAATTTTAGCTTTGGTTTTCAAACACTTTTACACAAAATTACAAGTTGGGAGTTTGATCAGTTTGAAGATGGAAATCGAGTGACCTTTTAATTATTGAGAAATTGTAGAAGATTGTACAAGAAAGGTCTCATTTACTAAATAAATCTAATAATCTCGTATGCTCAGTATGTTAATCTACTCTAGACAAGTCCCCAAAAAATTAAAATTTGGAAAATTTGAAAAGGCTCCTAGACATGGCAAAGACCGCATTAAGATACCATTATTGATGCATCGATTCTGGAGATACGAAAATCAGAGTACCAAAATCGTTGAACTTAAAAATTCTGATTTCTCTATATATATCTTGAAAATTAATTTACGGGAGAACGTCAACTGAGTTGGAACAAGAAGAGTCGGCATGAGGTGTTTTATGGACCTCAAAATTGCTCTTAATCAGCTTTATTTATTACCTTCACGTGAAAATGCTTGGACAAAGAAATTTGTACATTTATGTTGCATTTTTACGAAAGATAGGAACATATCTGGAATGTTCGTTGGTGTGTAACAACAAGGGCCGATGCCAGAGATAATTTAAACCATAAAACACATGTATGTTCCAAATACTTAGCCCAACCATTCAAACCCAATTTTTTCTAACCTAAGGTTCGATACTGACACATATGTCAATTTACAACATTCCTGTTCTTAAGATAATTTGTTGCTTACAGCTGATAATAAAACCATAATGTTGGATAGAATGCGGAAAAGGACTACAATGAACAAGAGCTGAGTCAGCATCTTTACTGCCAAGCTAACAGATGTTTGAAATACTTCCAGTACCCAAGACTGTATTAAAGGTCAACGAGGCCTCAGTCGAGGTTTGACCACCAATTCCAAGATAACCAGAAAACAAAAATTAGCGAGAAATGTTGTCACAAATTATAGAGGCTATCATGGAAGCTTGTCAAACAGTCCAGAGCATGTTGTATCATCCAATGTAAAATCCCGCCGATCTTGTTGCTTGTACCAGTTAGTTAGGCTAGTAACAACTACGACTTCAGTCAGGTTTTCAATAGCTTTCGGTTATCTATTCTGAATATCTGATTGCCTCTCACTTGAATAGTGGTCTTGTAAATCTGTTATTCCTGTGCTCAATAAAAATAAGCCAAGTTGTATCCTGGGAATACTGGTGATGTGCACAAATTAATACCATCGAAACCTATTATTAGACACACAATAAATACGTTATGGATCAAAATTAACTTTGATTGTTCAAATTTAGCTCATCCTTTATTACCCAAATTTTCAGCCAATGGTAATTTTTCTGTTGCTGGCCTTTATCAATTCGATAGTCCTCTGTAGGACCAGTCTAGTCATAATTCGCTTTGCGTTAATTTGTTGCACCATTTTTATACTAAACGTGACCAAGATTTCAGTATTAAAGTTTTTAAGTTCCAAGTAGATCAGTTATGAATAGTCTTTATTGTTACTTTGCATTAACCCTCGATTTTCATTGGTCTTCTTGGTAAACTTAACTTCGTGCTAAAGCAAAATCACTACCGAGCTCCTGGTTGCAGCTGGAGACATCGGCATACAAAAGCTAACAGAACTGGTTAATGACATCTATGACAGTGGAGTGATACCAGATGATCTCACAAAATCAGTTTTTATCACCCTTCCAAAGAAACCAGGCGCGACAGAATGCGAACTTCACAGGACCATAAGTTTAATGAGTCATGTGACCAAGTTGATCCTCAGAATACTAATGATGAGAGCCCGGTCCAAGATTACACCAGAAATCAGTGAAGAGCAGTGTGGTTTCATGAAGGATACAGGAACTAGAAACGCAATTTTCATGATCAGAAGATTAAGTGAACGAGCTATCAAGGCTAAACAAGACATCTTCCTATGCTTTCTAGATTATACAAAGGCGTTTGATAGAGTCAAACACGACGTCTTGATGGACATTCTGCAAAGTCTGGATATAGACGGAAAGGACATTAGAATTCTCCAAAATCTGTATTGGGAGCAGAGAGCTTGTATCTGCAGTAACTGACACTTCAGTAATTATGCATCAATTAAAAGAGGAGTGAGACAAGGATGCGTCTTTTCGCCAGATTTATTCAACTTGTACAGTGAAGTTATTTTACGAGAACTGAAGGAGCATAAAGGTTTTATTGTCGGAGGTCAAAACTTTACCAATATAAGATACGCGGACGATACGACACTTATTGCAGGATCAGAACAAGAATTACAGACACTACTCAACAGAGTAATAGAAGAAAGTAGTCGGAGAGGTCTTGCTTTGAATCACAAGAAAACCAAATGCATAGTAATATAAAAATATACAATCGGAAAAGTCTGTAAGCTTACGATTGGCAATGAAGAAGTGGAACAGGTGACTAAATTCAACTAACTAGGAAGTTTAGTAACCTCGGACGGCAGATTTGATGATGAAATAAAACGCAGAATAGGCATGGCAAAGGATACATTTGGAAGACTTGGATGCATTTTAAGGAATCGGAGCTTATCAATTGCTTTGAGGAAAAGAATCTTAAACAGTTATGTAATACCGGTGTTGATGTACGGCAGCGAAAGTTGGATCATAAACGAAAACATGAAAAAAAGAATCGAAGCTGCAGAGATGTGGTACTTTCGTCGTATGTTGAAGATCTCCTGGACAGAAAGAAAGAGCAATGAAGAGGTTTTGACACTGGCACAGTCGAAAAGAAATCTACTCAGTCGCATCAGGGGTGGTCAAGCACGTTTTCTAGGCCACCTCATTCGTAAAGATGGATTAGAGACTACAACTCTATTAGGCAAGATAGATGGTAAACGATCGAGAGGAAGACAAAGGATTACATATTTGGATAGCATTTGCAACTGGATTAATGAAAGACTAAATACAAACATGAATGCCGTCTCACTTATCCATCTTACAAGAAGGAGAATGAAGTGGAGAGCTACGATCGGCAACGTCCTTAGAGGATATGGCACCTAGAGAGAGAATGCAAAATTAACAATTTCTTTGACATAGTCTTATTCACTAACAAAAGTTTTGACTTTTTTAAGGGTTCCATTTGTCAATTTTTTGCGAACACTCGTGAAAGTAGTATACTTCAAAAAGTAACGCATTTAAAAATATGCTTTTGTCAGTTAAAGTAAAAAGAAAGACAACAAAAAAGGAATTACATGTAATTTCCTTCTTCACTAGCGATATTTTCCTTCTTTTGGCAATTCATTAATTTCAGCCTCTTTATAATAATACTTTTTGGGGGGAGGACAGTAAGGTAGGCCTAAATAGTCTTTTACCTAAGCAGTTTTAAGCTGCAAAAGCGGGCTGGTTATTGGGCAAAGTGGGATGGGGTGAGAAAGGCGGTGTGCCTCCATATGTGTGGTCAAATACTAAATATTTATATTTTAAGGCGGAAATAGAATGAACAAGACTCTTTGATAAGCCAAAGTGTTCCTATTCACTTATAGNGTGGTGTGGAGATGATAACTCCCATCCACCGGGTCCACAGGTTGCGGATAGTGGAACGACCTTCAGATATGGAGGTTAGCTGCGAATATATTGAATAAGCAGTCCCGGACAAAATCACGGGTTGCCCTTCAGCAAGGCATACCACCCGGCAGCTGCCCCGCCAGGGATAAAGGTGAAGACAATGGAAGCAGGTTGTCGGATAGTGTTGATAGCAGCTGGACAACATACCTTTCTTCTGATATCAACATTCCACGTCAAGCAGATGAGCTAATGAAACTGCTAATGGTTGAGGTGACTCAGTTTAAAATTAAACTACTGCGATTGTATGTAGACCTAGCCCCCACAAACAATTAATTCCCGGGCTATCGAAAGACGAAAGAAGAAGATACACGAAGATGTTTTTTTTAGCAAAGGCAAACAAACTCAAAGCTGGAACCATGTAGATGCATAGGGAGCTGCTAAGCATTCGCTGACCATTTGACTAAACAAACGAAAGGGTCGTGTCACACTGGAATAACACTGCAGCTATCAAAACTAAGGGTTTTCTGGCGTGTATGTAGAACCAATAAAGTAAAAAAGCGTGTTTGTCAAGAGACAGTAGCTTTACTGCCAACAAGATGTTTCCTTCAAATTGGTAATGAAATCAGTCTTAACTAACCATTGTTTGACTGTGAGAAAATCGTTTCATTCAAGACTCTCGAGGTCGTTAAACACCTATCTTAATTCAGAAAAAACTTAGATTGATCACCAAATTTTAATGCAACAGAGCATTTCTACTTTTCAGATATAATACATGTCATATATTCTCCAACGTGTGATACATTCTTGACCTTCTCGAACTAGTATCCATAGATTTAAATGCTTTTTTACATGCCTGGATAATTTTTACCAAAGTTAATGAAAATATAATTTCTATGTTTGGTGTATGCTGTAAATTGAGGGAGAAAGTGGGTTTTTGCTGTCAAGGTAATATTTATTTAAGTAATTTCCTTTTACTTACTGCACTGATATTTTTTGGTAGGATCGATGTAAAACAGGACAAAAATTGTTGACGTTAGTTTCCGGTAAAGCCTAAGGTCGATTTAAGTAATTTAATGTTCAAATGTCCACCCTAAAGAAACTTTAAGATACCCCACTTTTTGTGAAGCCCAAACATGATATCTTTAGGTAAAACCACAATTATTAAAATTTAATATCTGCTTTGTATGGAAATAATGTCTCGCCACTATAAATCGTATTTTTAAGTTGCAGTTTAAACTTTACTAGGCTTTTACAGGACTCTCTGGAAAATAAAACTTTATTTACTATATTCCGAAGTAAATATCGCTTTTGAGGAGACTATCTTGTATAAATTATGGTTAAGAAAAGAGTCATTCAATTGAGGGTCTGTTTGCAAAGTCCGATGTTATTTGATTTTGGGTAAAATGTAAAATAGGGGTTAGGGCTAAATTAGTGTGAAAAATGGACTTGGATTGGGTCTACTCTAATAGCTTTAAGAAAACGTCGGTGTCTCTGGGATGTTAAGTACTCTAAAATAGTGAAAAATAGGTTTGCACCTAACTGGATTAGAGCCAGTGCCTATGTTTATCATGACCCTATGCTATATTACCCGAACTATACGCGCATGCTCCTCGTCAGATCATTTTTGCAGCCAAATCATTCACTTAATTGCATCCTTTTTATCCCAAATCCATGCCAAACATCCAAATAAGGCTGAGCCTCTCACAAAAAGACAACTTTCCTTTCAAAGTCGGGTCAGCCTATTCCAACATATATAGAGAGCAAATAAATTCTGAAAATTATGTAAGGCAGAAGGTGGAGATGACTTTGAATTGTAGAAAAATGAAAAATATATTTGCAAGCAACTACATTCGAACCAATGTTTTTAGCTATCATATCTTATTTTCACAAAGTAATTCCTACGTCCTTGAATTCATGAACTCGCTTCCACTTGTTTCCATTTCCGTTAGAACAATATCGTATTTACATAAAAATTAGTTTTCGAGAACAGAGAGGAAATATTTACCAGAAAGTATTTACCGAGGAATGACACGGTAAGTAACTTAAAAAAAGCAATGCAGAATGTTTGAGTTTGGAAAATTAGAGATGTAAATATTGGATTTCATTTCCGTTTTTGCATTTGAGTCTAACGTAAGAATTAAGATCTTTATCATGCAGCGTTGGGTGTAAAGGTTTCATGTGAATTAAGTGATCTTAACTAAGCCTATGTAAACTTTTTGAAGGCATTTCATGACTTAAGAAATTTTCCTGTTTACCAGAGTTTTACCCTAAGTACTAATATTTTCAACACCAGATTGTATTACTAGATTTTTAGCACATATTTATCATATAAAGCTTAAAACCCTTTTTATTTATTTTCACATCATGTGCATCTTACTCAAGAATTTTGTTGTATTTTCAAAAAACATTATATTAACTGGTTACATCAACCAACCGATTCAATAAAAATCATCTCGTAGATATATAACAGAAAACCTCGGGCAGAATTAGCAAGTTGCTTCTTTCTATGGCAAAACAGAAGTAAAAATGTATTGATATCCTTTAAAAAGGTGACGGAGAAATTCAACCTACACAAAGCACTGGTCATTTCAATTTCCGGATATAATATATTTCCTACGCTTTGAACGTTTCCTCTAGTATAAAAAAGAACACTGAAACCCACGTTCTCTTTTGGTTTCACGAAAATGAGAAAAAGCAGGTTTTGTGTCTTCTTTCATTAAAGGTACTAATCGGATTCAGAATTTGTTTTGCTTTAAATGAGTGAAGCTGATATTCGTAAAGTAGTTCTTCGATAAATTGTACATATACTAATGTATTATAGTATTCAACTTGTGAAAGTGAACAAATAAAACCTTATTCAATGTTCATACTTTTTACTAAAATAATGAGACTAATCAACAGTATTATTTACCTGTCGGTGTAGATAACTTCCCTAATATTGTTGGATAAAGTCTAAAATTCATTCACTCTATCTCCTAATTGAGTTTTCAAGGTAATAATTGAGTTAGATCAATATATTTTGTAAAAGTGTAGGGATCAACAGACTTTCTTATTCAGAAGTTCCTGTATCATTTTTTGCTTTTTTTTTAAGGAAAAGTCGTTTCATTGTTCAACTGTATCAACAATCTCATTCGTAAGCATCTTGCGTCAAAACAATCGACACTTTCTCTTGATATATCTTTAAATAGTATGTTTTAAGGCTATAAAAAAGGGTACACTTTACATCAGAATCTGATAAGCGCGAGTGATTACTTCTTTCTTGTCAAACTTGGCTCTGCTGATTGACAGGGGCCTTTCCACATAACCAGTTTAGTTTAAAATTAACTTCCACGTTGTTGTTGACCGAGCTGCTCAGTTGAGTGACGTCATTTATTAGTCATTTCATTCTGGACACTAAAAAAATGATGATGACAGCAGCTGAGAGAGCTTCAGACAGGGAATTGCCATTAGTCAGGACAGTTCCGCCTTCAGTTTTTCTTGCTTCTGGAAATATTTACTAAAGTACTATAGCCGCCTTAGCGGTCATCTTGACAAATAACATATTCATGTTTAACGCAGGACTACAAAGTACTCTGAAAATAAGTTGTGATCTGTTTGGTCACCTGGTTAAATTTATTTTAGACCTGCAGCTTTCTCTTCTTGTTAGTATGGCTAAGTAGCCCTCTTTTTGGTAGTAGCAGACGCACTAACGTTCACATTGCAAAGTTTTATAGCCCATGTTTAGCAAAGGAATTTAAAGTACCCTGACACCAAATATGAGTTTTCTGTATTTTCTCTTTAAGTTCATTTTTTGGAAAACGAGTCTACAATAAGCTATGTTTTAAATAATGGTGGTTGGCAAAGCAGTCATTTCGAAAAATGACATATTGCAGCTTAGGATTTAAAAATACCTTGATAAGAAATTTCAGATTTCTACCTTGCCTGATTTTGTGATTCTATTAGGAGCACAAACATATAAATAAATATTCAAATAAACTTACATATACACGTACGTACGTACATACATACACACACATGCATACGAAAATATCCAATCATAGAAACTTCTAATTTTATGATAATAGGTTATAAAGAGATTATAAAAACTCTCTCTCATTCTGTGGTTCTGAATCTTAATTTTTACTCCCAAAAAATCATTGAAACAAAGAAGTGGATTGCTCGAGAAATAGTCTTTTATGTAGCTTGTGCTTCCTTACTTCATTTTAAGAAACAAGTGTTGAAACGTAAATATAGCTTGTCCCCCAGTCCTTGAGACTACACCAAACATGTATGACTTCAGTGTGGACACCACTATACTCGGGCCAGTGAAGCTCTTCTTGTTTGAATGAACAATGTTAAATTTCCAAACTATAAAAAACGTTTTTGTGGGTGCGAGGAGCTTGCGTGAATGATATGCGTAACTAAAAGCAGCATATCCTTTTGGTGAGAATTCTAACGATTCATGTGATTGATGACAAACAATTTCTATTATTTAAAAGCTTTATTGGCGAATTACTTTGCATCAGATGACCAAAGTAAATAATTGCACTCACACTTTTCTAGACTTCCACGCTAGAAAAGTGAACCAGACGTAGATGCTGCTGCAATAATGAAGTTGCCCAAAGTACTTGTCAGCACTTGGTTTATAACAACTATCTTAAAACGATACTGTAAAACGCTCTGATCTCTACAGTCTAATGCAAAAGATGAATTCCTATGCAGTTTCTTGCGTTTTCTAAATCTACTTTAACAGCGCTTAACTACCCTTTTTTTTTTCTTTAAATGGTACATGATGTATCTCTTTGCAGTCTCTGGAATTTAAGCCAAACATTTAAAAGCACCATCTAAATGTGATCAGAGTGCTTCACAATGTTTGAAAAGTGTAACCGGAAAATAACACTACAGTAAATTTCAATCAACCCAGCACACATAAACCTTTTCTTACGCTACCATCTGACTTTGTTCCAACGAAAGTACAACTTTTTATTTTGTATTTTCTACTTTTCTATTTTATCAGTAGAATTTGAGCAGCTATTCAAGAGTTACAAAAAAGTACAATACTAAATCAGGCTTTTTTTTTCACCAGATACGTCTTGCGATATCTAGAATGCTTGGAAACCAGATTAGGTTCACAGCATTGGATTGAACCTGAAGCCAGTATGCTGCCTGTTTATCGTACATTAAAAAGAAAAAGGGATAAAACCTCATGATATGATTCAAACTACAGAAAGTTAATTAAATTTCTTTTAGTCTTTTTTCCCACTCAGATTATCTTCCTGTTTCTATACTTACATGAAATAAGGATTTTATTCATTCTTTAGAAGAAAAAATGTCTTCAGGGAAAGACTCTGTCAAGTCGATCTCCTCTGAACAATGCCTCTGCTTATTAAGGTCCAAATGGTAATGCTCCTATTGGTTCATGCAGAAAGATATGAATTAACTTGTTTGTGATTGTTTTCAATCTAAACGTCAGTAAGAGCTCCTAGAATTCTGGCTTATGGAGTGCAACCTGGTCAAGCGCTAGCTGCACTGATAGTTTCAGGACATGAAACAAGATCTACGTTTCAATCTCCAGCAGGAAAAAGGGTTTTTGCTGCTGCACAAATGTTTTTCGCCTCTCTTGATTTCCCACACAATCACTTAGACTACCGTTTTTTATTGTCTCTTCACAGAGACGTCTGAAGGCTGTGCTCTTGTCACCATTCGGACAGCATTCAAACCCAGCATTCTCATTGCCTACTCAATTCATCTAAAACAATCCGATGACATTGTGAAGCTTCTTTTCGAAGCTTTCAAATACAACCAATATCAGTGGAGTCTCTGTGAGGACCTTAAGATCATTGAGATTCTTACTGGTATTAAAGCAGGGTCACAAAATGTTGTTGCTTTTTCTGTCTCATTTGAGCTGTGTCTAAGCAATACCGCATAAGGCTGGGGGATCCAAGACAAGTTTGCACTGCCTTCCAACACTTTTACACAAGCTCTGAGTTCTGCTTAGCTAAAGAAATGTATTGACACTTGACTTCATATCTGAGACATGCTAAAGAAATAAGGACTTTGAGGAGTGTCTTACCTTAAGAGGACAAAAAGCATGGGAAGTATTTAAGTCAGTCTGCAATAGCAAAAAAAATAACAAAAGTAACAGTACACAAAATCAAATATATATAATACGGATTATTAAGTGTATTTACTGTGAAGGATAAAGAAAGACAAATCTTCCTTTTTATGGCCTTTTGTAAGTCACTCTGTGGTAATTAGCTATTTTATTAATCTCCGCGTCGTAGTTGAAGATGTTGACAAAGTAATTCATACCCCTTTTAAGCCTACAATCAATATATGAAAAAATGCAATCCCTCATAATTTTTCTTACTAGAAACCTGTGAAAATTATCTGCTCTCAGGGTTCCTTTACTGAGACTCAAAACCGTTCCTAGAAGGTATTAAAAATATTAATTTTCTTTGTATAATGATTTGATGAATTGTAAAAAAAGCTCAATTTTTGCTCCAATGAAACGATTTTCTCACAGTCAAACAATGGTTAGTTAAGACTGATTTCATTACCAATTTGAAGTAAACATCTTTTTGGCCAGTAACGCCACTACAGTAAGGATCGACATAACGGGGCATCGCATTGATGAAAAACCCCTCTAAAGTTATTAGAAGTGACCAGCAAACCATCAGGTGAAAGGATGACAGCGTCCTAGTTTGGTTAATACTAGAGAATACTACAATTGCCCCCAGCTGTTTTTCAAGCAGTATAGGAGTTAACACGTCAGGCGAGTCTTTCGGAAGGCAAAGGTGATGAACCAGGTCATGTCATTTATGTTGAAAAGTACAGAGTGCTGTGATGGATGTCGAACTACCACTTAAGACAAACATACCAACAAAAAAGAAGCCAGATCCTTATTAAGTCTACCGAGCATATTAAAGATCTACATACGTCAGCATCATCTAATTCTTCTGACTGGCCATGAGATACATCAAGGGGAGAGTAAAATGTCTTTTTAATTCATAAAATAGCCACTCAATGCTAAGCTAAATATCTTACTAGAAAAATAGAATAAGGAACATTTAGACATATAATTTTTTTTTCAGGCCATCAAAGATACTTTTATTTGTTTAAAAGGAATGGTGATAAATAGCATGATTTATTGGATTTTTCTACATTTTTGGTACTCCAGATGCTATTACTCTCGTTTCATAACTTAAAGATAACTCAAACGTTACAGGTATTTTTCAAAAAATGACAGAGACGTTTGCCGTAATTTATGTTAAGGAAAGTGAGAAATCTGGAATATTCCTACATATAGAGATCTTTCCTCTGAAAAACTAAATAGAGTTAGGTTATATGAATACTGGAAGGAGATAAGGAATCAGCTTTCTATTAAACGACATCATTCGATTGCCTGAAGATGGAGCCGTGGCTTAATGGTTAGTGCAACTGCATAGTAACCAGGAGTTCCGGGTTCGATTCCCCGAGCTGTCGAGGAGAATTTGGAACTTTACAAAGAAAAAAAGCCTGACAAATCCAAAGTCCCTCTGAGCCCCAATTGCTGGGGGAAAATGACGTTAAAACTAAAAAAAAAAAAAAAAAAAAAAATTCGATTGCCTTAAGGTCAGAATCCAATTCTTTCCCAACTTTGACTGTTCCCTCTTGAGTTGCTTTGTGCCCAATGCCATAGTACAAGCTATTGTTATCAGCAAAGATATTAATGAACTGAAGCAACATTACCAAGAGAATTACTGATATAAAGAAGTAAGAGTAGACAATGTAATAAAATATAGTAACTTGAGGGAGGCCAGCCTGCCTAAAAGAAAAGATTAAATTATCCCCAAGGCCCTTCAACAAATACCATAACCAGAAAGCTTTTAAAGCAAACCAGCGTGCCACCCCTATCACACTCTCACCCAATCAATGAATGTAGAAATCTATAGATTTCAAAATCCAGTGATTACAGTCATAAGGTCATCAGTGAAGCGAGACTCTCTAAATCCATACTAAACATCAACAAAGAGAGTTTCTGCAAGAATTTTTCAGTACATTGTTGATAAGTCGCTGAAATTCTATACTAATAACGAAAGGAAGACTTTCAAGTCGATTTTTGCCTGGATCAGATAGACATTTTGCATTCTTAAATACAGACAGAAACCAAGACTTAGTTACGCAATGTCTGAAAAGCTCCAACGGCAAGGAAAATAGATCAAAAGCACACTCTTTCAAGAAAGCTCCCAGAACCGAGTTTAGACCAGGAGCTTTAGATTGATTAACTCATAAACAACAAGACTTGGCTCCGGATATTCTTTGCACCTCCTGACCATGGAAGATTTGCCGGGTACTGAGAGGTATTCGTTTGATTCAAATTGTCATTAAAATAAACATAGGCATAGATGTCCGAAACCGTCACACAGGCGCAGGCCATCAGCATGCTGACTAACCGAGGCCTATTGTGATGGGGATGGTTTGTAGCCCAAGGACAGCAGACAGCGCCTACAAAATATGACCCTCATAAAAGGGAGTTGGTGATGGGGTGACACTTCCACTGGTATTTTTTTCGAGACTCCATCATTAGGAGGGTTGCCAATCCCCTCCCTCCCATGCGTCAGACAATCCCGCCAACCTATTATTTCAAAGTTTCGTTTTTTTCAGGAAAAAGGATGAGTTCATGGACAGCTGTATAATTGTGTAACGCATTTCCAAAGCTATCTACGCATTTTTGGTACTGGTTTTGATTTTGTCATTTACTACAGGATAGTTATGAAACAGATGCTTTGGCAAGGAATACGTGGGGAGACATAGTAAAAACAACTCTTATTTACTAACATTTTGATGACGCTCATGTTGACTAAAGTCAACAATTGGGCATTTTTGTAATGAATACGGAACATATTTTTTTAAGAGTACAATTCGATTTTTAAATATGTGGTTTTTCAAATTTTTTGAAGTCAGTGACCACCCACCATTTTCTGAAACAAGGCAATAATTGACCAGATTCGATTAGTGGTTTCAAAGAGTTTAAACGAGGAGAAAACGAAAACTGATCTCCGCCTGCGATAAAACTGAACGTGGTAACTGTAATTATACATTACGTAGGAATTTGTTCTCAAGGAGTGATGTGCACTAACTCATTTCAGCCTACAATCACCAACCGACGCAATAAAACTATGAAAGCAGTAATTAAAATATGGATTCTATTTCTATAATAAAACGTTCTTTAATTAACAAGCTGCTTTCTGTACAAAGACAAACTGTTTTAACACATCCTGAAGAACAACTAACATCAACCCACCAGTTGTTAAGCTAACACGATTTTGTAAAACCAATAGTTAATAACCTTCCTACGCAAATCTGAAGACCAATTTTGTGTTTGTATTAAGTTAAATCTATTCTTGGGTTTATTACACTGGCAGGAATAACTATAAAAGTCAAGTGATTCTCACCTTTTCTCAAACAGTCTCACAAAAAAACACAAGCACTTGTTTTTATTTTTGTTGCATAAGTAATGTTCAGTGGAGAAATAAACAAGAGGCCCACAGGGAGTTTTCTATGCCACAAAAGGAAAAACGAGGAGCCAATCATATCAGAAGCTTGTGACAGATTTCTTACCTGTGTCTGTTGTTCAGGGTCTGCATCGAAAAGAAAGTTTAAAAACAGGCAGAGGAAACGACTACCTTTCTTACGTAATTTATGCATGGAACTAGCAATGAAATTTGGAATTGGAATAGGTTTCATGTAAATAAATTGCAAATTATTACTGTGTGATGGAAATCTTGGCTTTCATTTCGTCTATGTACTTGTATGGAGAGAGCATGTTTGCTGGACATTATCACATTTCCTTCGAACGTGTTACATACAGATTTCCTACAAAGAAAATCTTTCAGAGATGATAAGGCTTCAAGAACCGATGCTATCCTACGTCGATAATCTACCCTACGTTTAAAATGAAAAAGATAATTATGTTAAAAGGAAAAACAAACGACAGATAGTCACCGCCTCAAAAAAAGTATAACTGTAGGTGACACAGATGACTGATTCAGATTATTTTCATTTAATTGAGAGATAAGGGTTCTTAACGAAGTTTATATAGAGGAGTACTTCGGAATTACATAGAAATAACTTTACACTTTACGGAAGTTCGGTTTATTAAAAATTTTTTCTTAATATATCCACATGTTGGGAATAGATTTAAATCTCTATTCCTGCCAGTAATGATATTATTGGCTAAAATCAAATAAACATTAAGTTAGATCAGGAAATTAAATTAAAGTTCTACTGACGAGTCTTTAAAGAAAGTTAGAATCAATTTCTGGAGTGGTATGTTAATCTTTGGCTGTTAACCAACTGGTCTTTCATACTTTTTGTGAGACTGCTCAAATTTAAGTTACACAAAGCAGTGACCACTGCAAAAAATTAATAAAAATAGAACGGGACGTTAAAAATCGAATATATATTAACACGAAGATATTTTTGTGTCATTTTTATACGTATTTTTGAAATTAGTCTTTTGTGAATGAAAAATTTGTTATAATTTATTGTCGTTTTTTCTACTCTGGACATGTTATACTTTGGAAGACTATAATTGTAAGTTATACTGACTGTAACTATTATATTATTGCCTTTTGAACTTTCTGAACGTTTTAAAAACTGTTTTGTCTTTGAGACTACTTTCTCTACTGGCGTCTATAGCACGGCCAGATAATCTACTAAATGAGAACTCATTTATTATTTTCTCCGCTTAAAAGGGAGCACAACCAAACTGCACAGCCATGGTAATGAGGTCAAGGTTAAAAAAATGATATGGAGATATTAACAATGACATTTTCTACGACTTCAAAGGAGAACTGGAAGGAGATAGTCAAATGGGAAGCTAGTAACAGGTCGCAGTGTTGTTTATCTCAGAAGTAATTAATTAGGCCGTTTATCACAAATTTAACTCACTCGACTGATTTTCATTACCTGTATTTTAGGTACTTGCTGGTTACGCCCCCACACCAAAATTAAATCTCATTTGTAACGTCAATTTATTCCACAAAGCTTATATCATATATTTTTTTTGTGTATACACCTTTTAAGCTCAGAAATGTGAACAGACAAACCCTCTAGACAAAAGAAATGAGGTTTTCAAAATACAAATTTTTCCAAACATTGCAACCTATTGGCCATTTCAGTAATATTATAATTAATTGTTTATTTTCCTGTATACGTTTTGGGGGCACTTGTGGGTTATTCAGCCCTGCTTCCTCCAATAAAAATCTATAGACACAGAACTCAATACAACAAGAAGAAAAATAAAAGAAACAATCCATTCCCTACAGTAAGCAATCACACCAATAGGAAATCTTACACCCTTCCAGAAATATGGCTTTCAGCACCAAAAATGAAACAAAAGAAACACATTATAGGTATAGCGCCATTCCTCAGATAAACTCCATCCCTGTTTCCACGTACGTCCACATTGTCGAAATATAAAATATTCGTGCCTAGTCCCTTCAATAGTCTGGCGATGGAAGAGCTGTCCTCCGAAATGTAGCTAAGACAACCCTTACGACTCATGACATACTGAAGCTCTTATGTAAATGGCTTTCTCTGAGTCCGTAAAGTCAAGAATTTTCAAGGGTATGGAGACTCTAACAAACCGTTCAAACCTGATGAAAAAGAGATCTGGTGGGTTCTTTAATTTCCATTCATGGACCCTTCGACTAGTCACAAAGATCTTAAAGAAGATTTTTAGTCTATCATATCGATAGCAAATTAACGTGCACGACTAAGACACTGCTTTATCCAATTTTTTTATATCAATAACTATTGATGCCAGTAACGAATTATAATTCGTTCAAGAATAGAAAAAGCAAAAGAGAAAGGAATGGATTCTCCTGAATGAAGTGCCATATAGAGTATTAGGGAAATCGGAAATGTGCTTCATATGGAGTTTTTATTGTATTGGTAAACGGGGGTGTGGAAAGAAATTCCCTATGATGCTAATATCTCTAAGAAATTCAATCAATGTGATTATTTAGATTACAGTCGAGACGTAAGTGCTGATTTAGAGAGACCATCGGTCCTGTTAGATGACACACAGGATGCAAATAATGTAAATAATATTAAAAATCATGGTGATATTGAATTCTTACATGTTATCACATTATTATATATATATGGTAAATTCAACAACTGATTTTCAGAGAACTATAAAGAACTCTTCAACAATATTTGTATCCTTCTCAATAAGCTTTCTCGCAAATTAATGAAACAAATTGCTTCTAAAATTGTTCATCCCACTAGTTTTTCTGTCGATGGATCTGAAGAGCAAATTTACCTTTTTATTCTTGAGATTGTTGATACCAAGTTCCTTGCGAAAATTGAAGTCACGAAAGATTCGAAGCCTCATCACAAAAATGCCTGTGTCATCTAATTTGTTAATGAAGGTATTGATCAGATTCACCTTCCATCCATATTTAGATCTTATGATGTTACTGACCAGCTTCCAGATATTTTGAAAACCAAAGAAAACCTTCCTATGGTTACGTTAAGTTTACTTCCGCTGGTCAGAAACAAGATCTTTAATTATAAGGGTGTTGTGTCAAAGTTAAACATCAATAAAGTATATGGAGAATATACTGTTGAAAAGTTTCCAGAATGCGAGTGCCATCTTTCTCCATTCTGCGATAACACAGAATGGAGAAAGATGGTTCTCGCATCACAATCATGTTGTTACAGGAGATCTCAGAATTGTTGAGAAAGTCAAAATCAGTAAATTGTTATCGAAAGGACCTAACTACCGATAACCACAATATGTTAAATTATTATAGGTGTATTTCGATTATTCATGATAGCCTTGTCCATTTTGTTGTGTTATGTAATCAATATCAAATTGATCTCAAAAGTCTTGAAGGCTGGTAAAGAAGCTCATGACTAAGGTTAATGATAAGATTTTGGTCCTGAAAAATAAAATCAAACCTGGTAATGTGAAACCAATACTGAAAGATCCCCAAGTGGTTACTTGCTTGCATAGACTCCAGTCAAAGTTTGTACTTGTACCCGTCAATAAGCAGTCCAACAATGTTGCTATTGTATGTAAAAGGTTTATATTTCAAGATTGTTGGAAGAGGCTGGTCTCACTTTTAATCCATCTAGCACATATTTTCTTACTAAGAGACCTTCTAATGACATAATTGATGTTAATGTACAACTCAGTAAATCTCTTGGTATAAACGTTATAGACTCCTCTCTCTTCCCTTTATGTATTGGACCCCTAAAATGCATTAGGTCGCATCTATAGCACGTTTTGTCTTTGCTTTTGCTACATGCTCTACAAAACCATAAAGTCAAATAATTTCCCTTGTCTTCAAGAAAATCTTCAATCAAGTTGAGAATTTCCATACAAAAGGCATTTTTTTACCAAAACTACAACCGTTTCTGGGTCATCGAAAATTCTAAACCCTGTTTAGAGAGACGTCATCAGTTAAAAAAGAATATTTATTTATTTATAATAAACTTTATACAGGATAAAACACTTCAACAAAAAGATATGCTGTTATCAATGTGCGTCCTGTAAAATTAAGATAAACACTACTTTAATAGAAATTTAAACGATTGAAAAATAAAAACTGATTAACTATAAAATTGTTTAACTGATAGCTTAAAAGAATTTTTTATCTTTCTCACATCCATTGGTGGCTCATTGTAAATTTTCGCGCCAGTAAACGAAACTGCTCTTTTTCCATATTCTGTCCTCATGTTTGGTAGTCTCAAGGAAAGATTGTTATAACGTGTACCGTGATTGTACTGAATGAGTTGATAATATTCACCAAACTGTTCACATATGTCTTTAACTATGCACTTACGAACGAAGTAACAGAGATGACGTTTTGTTACGTATTGAAGGCATGGTAATTCAACAGTACAGTCTCTTTTGTTTTCGGAGATAATCTTTGAAGCACGACTTTTCAGCATTTGTAACGACTTCAGTTTTGTCGAACTAACGTTAGCTTGAAGAAAACTACAATAGGTAAGAGTAGGTACCACCATTGAATTGTAAATGACTTTTGCAGATTTTAAGTCAAGTTGAGGTCTTAATTTACCAAGTAGCTTGAGACGGTTAGCTGACTTCCTGAAGACACTATCAAAATGACTGTTCAGGTTTAAAGTGCCATCAATTTGAACACCGAGATACTTGTATTCACTTGTTACATTAATTGATGTTCCTCTGTAGAGTATCTTCAGGGTTTCTTTAAGTTTCGACAGCTTTTGCGACGTACCAAATATCATAGCCTCGGATTTTCCCTTTTTCAAGTTTATGATTAATTCATTTTCTTCAAACCACTTAGCGAGAGTCTCGATGTCTTCTGAGAGTTTTTCTTCAACCTCACGCAATGTTTTAGCAGGGTAAAACAACACTGTATCATCTGCATATTTTATAATAGAACTGCAAAATCGATCACAACTTTCACTTTAGTATACTCTACACGAAACCTCCTCATTCCCGTCTTGATGATGCATGTTGCATTAATGACAACAATGAATTTGAAAATAGCTTTAGTGAAATCTATCCAGAGGAACTACACCTAAAATGTGAACATAAAGGAAGCCATGCTACTTTCCTGGAATTAGATATTATTATCGTAAATAGAATCTTCGTTTACAAGCTTTTGGACAAAAGAAATCAATTTTCTTTTCAAAGGTCAAGAACTGACTTTGAGAATGGTTAAACACGGTGCTTGCGCTAAAAAGATGATGCAAAAATTCGGTAAGATGCATATTATTCATAGCGATGCATTTTCTTCGTTCAACAAAGATATTAATAACGTACAATATGACTTGACAAAACATCTATAACACCTCTCTATGCTCTAAATTTCTTTCTTTTTTTTAAAATCTCTTTATATTTCCCTCTCTCCCCTTCATCTTTCTCTCTTTTCAGGCTGTTGCTCTTATCATTGCTCGACAATAGTTAGGGACTATAGTAAAGGGAAGATATGACAGCATGAGAGATGCACTTCTCAAAAACATTTTTCCTTACATTAATTAAACAGGCCAACAATTTTTTGCCCCTTTAAAGGGGGAAGGTGTTTCTGGCTAATTTTGATATGGTGAATTCAAATATGGCATCTATTTTAGCCCATCACATCAAAATATTTTGATACACTGCGTTTCATATTTTGACTGTTGCTTAATTTTTTAAAAACATTACCCTGGTTTAAGGAAAAATTTGTTGGCCACATGTGTTTTAAGAATGATTAAAGTGTCCGTTTTAAATCCTTAGCTGCTTGTCTGGCCAGTTTAAAGAGTTAATTAATGAGTGGTGTGATCATCAATGTGTAATGTATTGCGTGATTGCGCGTTTATGACTTGTGTTGTATGTGTAAAATTAAGCCCTGTGAATCTGTAATGACGTCAATCACAGGTGGTGTTTCTATCATGTCCTGCTATCGACATGTATATTTCTGTATCCCATTATTAAAATTACATTTAAATGTTGTATGATTGTAGAAATTCATCAATTAAGATTGAAAGTTAAAATAGCAAGACCCATTCTAATTCTGAGTCAAACAAGAACGTGTTATATTGTGCAACAGAGCGAATTTGACATATGCTTAAAGCTTCTTAGGTTTGTGGTGTATTCCAGATTGTTCAAAATTCATGGCTTCAGAACGAAGAAAGTGCATCAATGATGTTGACCAATTTTTGTTATATTTGTGGATTGTATACCCTGCAGAAGCAAAGACTAAATATCACTGACTTTGTAAAGAAACTCTGCCTTGCCTATTTCAAGAAAAAAATTAGGAGATCAAGAGAAGTCTTTGGCACCCCATATTGTTTGTGAAACATGTATAGCAAATCTTAGAAGCTTGTCACTGGGTAAACGAAAGGGACTTGCTTTTGGAATACCTATGATATGGAGAGAGCCTCAGAGCCACATAAATGACTGCTATTTTTGCATTGTTGAAACAAAAGGATTTAATCCCCCCAAAAAAGCTAATATTTTGTACCCAAGTTTTAAGTCAGCCATAAGACCAGTGCTGCATTGTACCAATATCCGTGTACCTGTTTTCACAAATCTCCCGGATCTTTGCATGGTAGACAGCTACGATAATGACGTACCAAAGGGTGAATTAACTGGAAAATATGATTGCCAGGATGAAAACTATGTACTAGAAGCAGAACTTCCACAACCCTTCTCGCAATCAGAATTAAATGACTTGGTACGAGATCTTGCCCTTTCAAAAGAATCATCTGAGCTTCGAGCTTCTAGGCTTAAAGAAAAAAATCTTCTATTTCCAGGGACAAGAATTTCCTTCTATGGGACCATAGAGAGCAAGATCTTGCAATACTTTGACAATAAAGGAAACTTTGTGTATGGCAATAATATCCCAGATCTTCTTAGTGAAATGGGAATAGTCCAGTTTTATCCAGAAAATTGGAGACTGTTCACTGATAGTTTCAAGCAAAACTTGAAGTGTGTGATTTTACATAATGGAAAAGAGTATGTCAGTCCCCGTTGCTCATTCGGTCAGAGCAAAGGAGACAAGAGAGCATCAAAGTCGCTTTATGGCTAATTAGGTACATTGAACGTCAATGGATCATATGTATTGATCTAAAAATGGTTTGTTTTCTTCTTGATCAAAGTACCCCTGCTTTCTATGTCTTTGTGATAGCAGAGCCAGACAAGAGCATTGGGTGCAGAAAGAGTGGCCAATTAGAAAAGAAATAAATGTTGGAGATAAAAATATCGCAAATGTGCCATTAGTTGATAGGAGAGAGATAGTATTCCCACCACTTCATATAAAACTAAGTCTTATCAAGCAATTTTTCAAAGCCTTTTTCAAAGAAGGAAACTGTTTCCAGTACATCAAAGCTGGATTTCCAAGTGCAGTGGACCTCAAATTAGAAAACTGATCAAGGACCCTAATTTCATTTCATCTATGAATGATGTGGTAGCAAATGCATGGAAAGCATTTGTTAGTGTTGTTATAAATTTCTTAGGTAATAGAAAGCAGGATGATTACATTACTCTGGTCGACAATTTAATCAAAAGCCATCATGCATTTGGATGTAACATGAATATAAAATTAGATTTCTTGCATAGTCATCTTGACATATTTCCTGAAAACCTTGGAGACGTGAGTGATAAAAAGGGAGAAAGGTTTCATTAAGATATGAAAACGATAGAGAAGCGGTATTAAGGTAGATAGGACAGCACATGATGGCAGCTTACTGCTGGAGTTTGGAAAGAGATTGTAATACTGTTTGCCATCGCGGTCTAGCAAAAGAAAGTTTTTACCTCATTGAATTCATAGCAACATCACTGTTGTACAAGTGATTCAGTGTTGTGTTTTCTTTGCAATACTTATTGCTGGCTCTTGACATAGAACTACCTAAATGTTATTGGAAAAGTCTCTTAGTTATAAATACTCTATTCTGATATTTACCAAGACTGACATTCCTTAAAGAAATGTTCTTGCAATATATTTCAGTACCAAGGTGTGATAGTGAAAATCTGATGCAATTGTTGAATTCAGCACATCAAAATTGTATAGAAATGTCTATTTGTAACAGAGGGGCAGAAAATTTTTTTGCTGTTGGCCTGTATTAATAGACCCTGTCAAGAGGAAGCAGACAAAAGGACTTTGTTATGGTAGCTCCTTTTTTTCTAATATCTAATAATTAATTGATAATAGTTAGAGATGACATAAATAACCATCTATGTTTAACAGATCAACTAATATGTGAACAGGTCCTTAAGTCACACTTTTACAGAAAATGTACAAAGAATAATAACTCTTCATCTAACTTTGTGGTATAAACAACATAAAAATTTTCCCCTTTTTCGATCCCGAGAACAAATTATTCACATGGAAGTCAAAAGATCATGGAAACAAGACACAGAGTAAGCACGTAGCTATTGGCCAAAGAAGAATAACGCCTAATCCATAACATGAACCAATGGATAATGAAGGTTTGTGTGCAAAAATTGCCCGGTAGCTATTGCAAAGATGAAAGTCAAGCTGGAAAAGCAGAGGAAAAATCTTCCACACGCCAGATTTGATACTATCAGTATGAAAGCCCAGGGAACAAAAAAGTTTTACAAAATATTTTCCTGAAACACGGATATCAAGTTTTATTCAACGCCATTCAACTGGAACATCTAGGTAGTTAGAAGTTAAAGTAGAGTCAAACAACAATAAGCATCATAATTTGGGTTTACAGAAAAACCCTAACAGAGTCTTTGAAGAGTCAATATTCTTGAGGACTAACCCTTGAGAAAAAATACTTAGATCGTAGAAAACATTAAGTTACCTCAGAAAAAAAATTTGGATTACCAGATCTACTTGAAAAAGCTTAGAAAAATTACATATTGTGTTCAGGATTATCTATGGGCCTCGTTTGACAAGTGAATATAGAAAGAAAAACAAATTATTTAAAATGAATTTTTAAATGATATGACTTTCAACATATCAACGGCAGTTTAAAGGTGGACTGCAATTTAAGATGAAGACAGTATCGGCATTTTAAAATCTAGGGACAAACTTTCTGTGACAGGGCAAACTACTCTGGGAAGTCTTCAACCCTTAAGGCCTGGCTAGTCACCTGTCACTTAGGAGTGATTTGACTTTCTGCGAATTGTTTCCTATACGATAACGGAACACGAATTGAGCTCAGTAATTACATCCTGAAATGAAATGCGCCTCATGATATTGATGTCACTATGCGCTAACAATGCAGCAATATGGAACTCGCCAGTAATAGCTGATTACACAGAGGAACAATTTTTGGGGACTCTCATGTTTTCTATAAAAATAAAAGTGTTTCTGAACCAATTTTTCGTGCTGAATCCAAAAATGATATCCATTTGTTCCCATCACGTCTAGTTTTTTCTGCCCATGCTACACCTAGTTTTCATCAAAAATTCTGCTTTAGCATTGGGAAAAACTTTCTTCTGGTCATGGGATGTCCTTTCAAACCAATAAAGAGGGCTAAAATGTGATTGTTGCCATTCTTCTTTATCTAATTGATGCTGATATTCTGATTGAATCACAATTGACCTCTGGATTTCTTTGGTTCCTTGTTAATCTTTTCATGGGGCCATTCACATAGTATGCAAGCAGTTTTCCCTATTATCGCTAATTGGCTGAGTATTTACAACAAGGTGACATTTCAGTCAGTCAGTCATTCAGTTGCATTTTTTGTGGTTTCCTGTTTCCACTTGAGATCTGAGAAGAGATGGATCGGTTGTGTTAGTGTGACAGCTGTCAACAGAGTTTGTTCTTGAGAGGCTATTTTGGCAACATAATGCAAATACTCCTTTGTCAGTGGTCTTCAGCAATTTGTGAATAGTTTGCTGCTTGAAATTATTCAGCGATTTATTTGTGATGCAGATTGAATATGGCAAGCAGACGAAGGAGGTGTAAAAACGACCCAAATTCTTTCTGTTATATTTGTGGACAATTCACGTTTCCATCTCAAAGAAAGCCAATCTCGGATTTCGTTATAAAGGCATACTTTGGTGTTCTACTTGCTAATGAGGACCAAAACTGGGCTCCACACAAAGTTTGCAATTCCTGTGTTACCAGATTACGTCAATGGACAGAACGGAAACGATCTCTTAATTTTGGAGTGCCAATGGTTTGGCGAGAGCCAACAAATCATGTTGATGATTGTTATTTTTGTGTGGTAAAGACAGTTGGATATAGTGCCAAAAATAGGCATAAAATTGTTTACCCTAGTGTACCATCAGCAATTCCACCAATACCACATTCAAATGAGCTTACACAGCCAATTTTTCATGTGCTACCTGGTGATGATGCCCCCCAGAAATCTTTTCATTCTCTTCTTTCTGTGAACTGTACAAGACATGAAGGTGAAGACATAGACATAAAACATTTATCGGAGAGACAAAATGACAGTAATGATGCTGACTTTGGTGACATACCAACTGCAAGTTTGACCTCATAAACTCAAATGGAATGCTTTGATCACAGTGAAATAAATGATCTTATCCGTGATCTTGGCTTATCAAATAAACTGGCTGAATTGCTAGCTTCTCAACTTAGCGAGAAGCACCTGTTGAAGCCGGGTGTCAATGTTTCATTTTAACGAAATAGGGACAGGGAATTTAGACATTATTTTCAAGAAGATAGAATGTTTGTCACTTGCGTAGACATCAAAGGACTGTTATCAAAATTAGACGTTGCGTCCTACAACCCTGATGAATGGAGGCTCTTTATTGACAGTTTCAAAAGAAGCCTCAAATGTGTACTCCTTCATAATGGTAACCTGTATGAGTCAATCCCTATTGGCCATTCCGTGACAGCCAAGGAGAACTATGAAGCCGTAAAGAAGGTGGTCGAACTAATACACTACGATGACCATAAGTGGATCATCTGTGTCGACCTGAGAATGGTAAATTTCTTGCTGGGACAGCAAAGCGGCTTTACCAAATTCCCATGCTTTCTATGTCTGTGGGATAGCCGTGCAAAAGACAAGCATTGGGTGCAACAGGAATGGACAAATCACGATTCTCTTGATGTTGGGCTGTCAAATATCATAAATCAGCCATTAGTAGATCGCCAGAAAATAGTCTTCCCACCACTGCACATTAAATTGGGGCTGATGAAACAATTTGTTAAAGCCCTTAACAAAGAAAGTGATTGTTTCAAGTACCTTCGACGATCTTTTCCTGGCCTTAGTGAGGAAAAATTGAAGGCTGGAATATTTGACGGCCCCCAAATCAGGAAAATGAAGAATGACAAACAGTTCCCTTTATCAATGACTGTTTTGGAGAGAACTGCATGGGACACATTTGTCAGTGTTATTGATAACTTCCTTGGCAAGAAAAAGTCTGTAGACTACAAAGACCATGTCAAAAATATGTTGAAAGCATTCCAGAAATTGGGCTGCAATATGAGTATTAAGGTCCATTTTTTGTTCAGCCACTTGGACAGATTCCCTGATAACCTGGGTGACATAAGTGATGAACAAGGTGAACGGTTCCACCAAGATATTAAAGTGATGGAACAGCGATATCAGGGCAGATGGGATGTAAATATGATGGCTGATTACTGCTGGTCTATTAAGAGAGACTGCCCAGACATCAAACACAGAAGGAAGTCAAGGAAAAGGAAATTTCTTCCTTAGTTAACTGTAAAAAAACTTTTTGTAAGTATTTTGTTTTAATTTTTTTAAAAGTCTCTTGTTCATTTTTCCTCTCGTTTGGTTTGCTTGAATTTATTTGCATACTCTTTCATATGACAACAAGATCAGGCGCCAACTTTGCCTTAATTTTATCCTATTCTATACGGTGCATTTTTGGTCAGCGAATATATGGGCACGGATTCTGCCCCCTAAAATCTTAGGATCTATTCTAGCTGCAGTCTTGAAACTTGGTAAGGTGGCAGAAGAACAATGCTCCAAAGAAATTAAAATACAAATTTTTGGTGATGATGTCATCAGACGATCGGTGACATCATCATATTTATTGGCCATTGGAATTTGGCGATTTTGGCCAAAATATTTAAATCGCAGAATGAACCAAATTTTTGTACAGAATGGCCCTGAAATGAATCTGATCACTTTTTAAATGCATTTTTCAATGAATGATGAAAAAGAATGATGCCATCAATTTCACAGTCCAAAAAATCACATGTTGGCCGAGTGTCTATTTGACCAAAAGTCCAGTGACAAAACGGCCATAAACTTGGACTGGGTCATCACATACGCTTGAAAATTGCAGTAAAACTGTAAAAATATGCCTCGATAAAAGTCAAAAAGCTTTGAGTTCACAGCTGGTTCCATTTGGAAAATATTCGGGAGAAAACCGAGACGGTGGCGCTAACCACCATACGAAATAGAGTTGAGTAAAAAAAAAGGAATCCTATTCCGCAAAAACTAGACGTGGTGGAAACAAATGGATATCATTTTTGGATTCAGCACGAAAAATTGGTCCATAAACACTTTTATTTTTAAAGAAAACATGAGAGTCCCAAAAATTTGTTGCCCTGTGTTATTGGAGAAGTTATGACGTAGTCCACTTCCCAAAATAAGGAGATCTTTTATCACAAGACATCTGATAAAAAGTTCCTTGTTGTTTTTTCCAGTAGTTGTGTACTGCCTCAATCGGATACAAGATGTGGTCAGATATAAACTTTGCAAAAAGGAGAGAGGACTTCCCTATCTTTCGCTATTGCATTCCACCAAGGAAACGAAAGAAACTCAAGGAAAAATCATTGAGTAAATCAGTAGAGTAAAACTGTTTGATTTTGAGAAAAAGGGATGCTAAATGTTACTTAAAATCCTCCTCCTCTCTCGTGTTATTTTGCAAGCAAAATATGCAAAGTCATCTGAAGAACCCACTTTTATGTATCTGCTGTGCTCAACAGAAATGACCATTCAAAAAGTTAAAAATGCACCAAAAGATTGCTAATAGAGTGTATAACTTATTGTCCTGACTTGAAATAACATCAGTATTATGATACCACTATTGACTACATTTTAGTAAAGAGTAATAAAAGAGCAGAATTTAAGTTTAACATCCCCCTGGAAAGGTATTGTCTTATTAAATGGGTTACTACATCAATTTGGTTGTAATTCCTGGAACCCATGCATGATTCAAGATGAAGACGTTGTCCACAGACAACATTTATAGAGCAAGTCTACAGAGATACCAACGTAATAAAAGAGAAACTTGTGATAGTAAATCAGGGCCTGGTTAAGTGGAGATGATTGCCAAAGGGGACCGAGTGTGCCCGACCCAGTAAAGAAAGTAAGAAAAGTTCATCAAAAGTGGCATGTTTTAAAGCAACTGGAAGATTCATTGACTCAGACCTTAAGATCTATACAGTATCCTTATGGTATAATAAGCAACCAATATGCCTCCCATTTGGGTATGCGGACTAGGAAGTCTTAGGGAATTAAACTACCCTACCCACTATGCATAGTTACAGGACACCCTTAGGCAAGGTGCAGTACCTGGTAGCCTCCCATGCCAGGGTAACGGTGAAGTCATCGGCAGCAGGATGATGAATGCTGACAAGGCGGATGAGTCTAACTTTGACCAACGGTTTGACAGTTATTCAACGGCACGTCAAATAAAGATACCATCATGCTCATAGGAGATTTTAATGCGAAAGTGGGTAACCTGACAACAACAAATGTCACTGGAAAACATGGTCTAGGGTCACGAAATGATGCAGGGAACAGGTTAATCCAGTTCTGCACGGATTTCAACTTGACAAT
>RDPX01000288.1:78094-117563 GCA_003991215.1 Morbakka virulenta | reverse complement strand
AATGAGTAAAGCAAAGGCTAAGAGACTATGGGCAGGTGATGAGAAAAGATGGTTGTCTCAAAAAGGACCTCATGCTGGCCAAAATTGAGGGAAAGAGGACAAGAGGACGACCAAGACAAAGATGGATGGACGGTGTATGTGAAGTCACGGGCAGAAATCTCTCTCAGCTGAAAGACGACGTACGAGACAGAGTAAAGTGGAGGCAGACTGTGCATGACGTCACCAGGAGTCGCAGCCGACTCGACGGAACATGATGATGATGCCTCCCATCCTTTACTAATCATATTGACAAACCAAGCAATCTGATGGTAGCCAGTTGTTGCTTACACCATTATTTCTATGGTTCTTATGATTGCAGCTATTGGCTTAGAAACTGCAAAAAAACGTACCGTATACTTAAGTAGGATGGTTACTGAAACAACTCAGACATCTTGAGGGGTCCCTCACTTCATAAGTTGTGTTATGGTATCCACATCTACATTGTTCTGTTCATGTATTCTTATTGTTTTGTCTTATTTCCTGTTCTAGGTATCTTGTAAAATTTTTATTGTTGCTAGAGGCCTACCAAATTTATTCATTCTTCTTTAAAGAAGTTCAACAATGGATAGACTTCTCAGACTAGATAGATTTGATATTGTCCCAAACACATTCAACTCATCTAATTGCTAGAGTTACTAGCACCAAACCTTTGCCAATTTCCTGACATCAGTCAAAAGCAACGACCCACCTCCTGAAAAACTATAACTGCTCATTTACAGGCACCTAAGAAAGAAGTTTTTGCTACATACGTATTCGCTGTACCAAAACAAGAATTGGGCCAGGCACCAGATCAATGTTTGGAAAAGTTGTAAACACCTGAAAACTCACAAAAACAAAGAACATGGTATTAGGTCTGCCTATATCAGTTGTTTTACATTCAATCAAATCAGACAAAGAGTCCTTCAAAAATAAAGTCTAGATGTCAAAACTGCTTATGATCCAACAAGATCACTAGAATAAACTCAGAAACAATTAATGTCTTACCAAGTAACCCATGTACCATGCAGCAGTGGTCCTACTATTAACAAAGCAGACATCATTGAAAACACCAAAGTAATGGTTGATCATGCAGCTAGTGCCAAGTACTACTTATGCATATATTTACGCCATCCAAGGGCAAAATCTCCAGCCACAATGCTATCTGTTAACAGTGTGGTGAAAATGAGCATTTTGCAAAAGCCTTGGTGTCAAAAGCTATGAAACAGTCTAATTTTTCGTCTGGAACAGACTTCATCCTCTCTTCTGTCATCTAGGTAGCTTCACCAGCAAGTCTTTTACAGCCTGTTATACAAACGACTGTGAATGGAGTCTCTTTCAAAGCATTGATTAACATGAGAAATTTAGAAAACTATATCAGCAAAAATAAAGAAATGGTCACTTAAGTTACGTTATTTTTATTCTGAGTAGACTTTTTCAATGCGTTTTTTCCAGCACAACTAAAGGTACTCGTTCGTCACACTTTGCTACAAAGACAACGCACACAATAACAATAAACTCTCTATATTACCTGGATTGTGCTATTATATCATGTTGGGCCTTGACTTCTTTAGTCAAGATCAGGGAGTTGAAATATAATTTATTGGTCACACGCCTACATTATTCCTGTGGTCCAGCTGCAGCTAAAGTAGGAACACCATAGCAACAAAATCTTGTCGTTTCTACGAACCTGACGAGCAGTTTACAGCGACTGAAGTATAAAGACTCTTATTAGAAGAATTATTGAATATCAAGCCCGCCTTAGAGGGACTAAGATCTGGTCACTATAAATGACTACTGTAAAAAAGGCTTATGATTGACCACAGGCAAACGATCAACCGATTTACACAACGTGATACCTACCGCCTGCCAGGAATCGATAAAACGCTTGAGAAAATATTGCAGTTTGAAGTTTTAGTACGTTTGACTTACGAAGTGCGTATAATCAGATCCTTATAAAAAAAAGGAATGATACTACACAGTATTCGAAAAAAGGGGGAACATTTATCACTCCAATCGTGTTCCTTTTGAAGTAACAAACAGAGAGGCTTTTTTCAACAAAGCATCGACAGCTTTACCGAAGAACTCATTCGCAACACTTTTGCTTAACTTGACAATTTACTAGTTTTACTCCCTGAAGTATGCTAAATATCCCAACATTACTTTCAAAGAAAGGAAAATTATTGTGTCTGCCAGTGAAATACAATTTTGGGGTTTTCTTGTGTGCAAGGATGGCATCTAATCTGATCCCGAGAGGCTGAATCAACTGAAAGAACATCCTGATCTACCTGGTACGTTCGCCTATCATTTTCATTGATATTTCTCGTTTTCTTTGGATAAAATTAAGCCACTTCTCACAAATACAATATTACTAATCCCCGTGGAAGCAAATACTACTCTTGAGACTCCTAAAACTGAAATTAAAAATGCCGTTGTGACAATAGTAGATCAAAATTCACCACTAGTGGTCAAGACAAGCCTCAGACATAGCTGTTAAACTTAATTAAACTGTAGATTAATACAGATTCTTTCCAGAACTATAAATTTTGATGAAATAAAGCATTTTTTGTGGAGAAAGAGGCATCTGAACATTATGGAAGCTCTTAGGAAATTGGGGTATCACCTTTTAGGTAAACATTTCAGATTGGTGGCTGATTAGAAAATTGTGTCTTTGATGTCTGGCAATTCTAAGAAATCTAAAGTTGAGAACTGCAAGCAGGCAAAGATAACCATTCATCATATACCTGTTCCCTCTGTCCCAATACTACTTTTAACAGTATGGAATTGAATAACATCCACTGTTTCCTTTGCCATCTTGGGTTCACCTAAATGTTCATTACATAAAATTAAGAAATTTGCCTTACTTTACTGATTCAGTGAATCAGATGGCATCCATGTGAAGAAATTGTTCAGAACTGAAGCCTTTTCATAAGGAACAAGACTCAAATCATTTGAAGGCAACTCTACCTTGGGGAAGATTAATTGTTGGATTTACACTTAATCTCCTTTAAGATATATTTCCCTTCAGTAATTGATAAATTTTGTCGTTTGACTTCACATATTCTTGATCTAACATGAATGTCTCTACTATAATTAAGTGCTTTATACAGAAATGTTTCGAAGTCAGGTTATGTCCACTTGGTCTGGGGTACTTTTCTATATAGTAAAGGAACAGCTACAAACAGTCACAACATTTAATCCCAGAGAAATAAGCCTAGAAATAAAACTATAACATTTGTAATTAAAAAAACCCAACTGCCTACAAGCCAATGGGAATTAGTTCTACCGAATACCCCCATTCATCCAGGGCTCTTCTTTGTACAACTGCAAATCAAATGCCACATTAGGGAATGTTTAGATAAAATAGGGAAGCAACATCAACCACTCCTCTTACCAATTGGCTCTTAACCCCAGGTCCAGTGCCAATGAATAAGAATGTGAGAACTTTAAAGTTTGAACTCTCGGTAGATCAGGCGCAGTTACTGGACCATCACTTTCCTATGCCCATTTTACACCGAAGTGCCCCTTTTCCAACAAGAACCAATTTGAAATTCTGCACATCCAGCTCAACAACAGATGGTGGAAGTTTCATCAACTCTGCCAAATGAAAGCAACAACCTAAATCATGTCATAGATAATTTAGTATACCCTAACAATTAAAATAAAAACGACTGACACTCTCTTTTTAGCTAAGGTAGGTGATATTAATTTGCCTGCAAGTGATATTGAACCCTGTGTTGAAACTGGCCATAACACCATGAATTACCCTAACTAGAATCTGGTCAGCTCTGCAGAAGACTGAGAAGCCTTATACAGTCAGTTGTCCTTCCTGATGTACCCAGGCAGCTACTAGCTTAGCACAATTCTCTTTTTACCCCTGGTATTTCGGAAATAAGGGATTTTCAGGACAATCTGAAATTAAAACCGGTCCCAATCCAGTATTTTAGAAGGCCAGGTCTGTACCATATGCTCCCTTGCCTAAGAAGAGGAGAGGAACATCATCGCTTGACTAAAGCTGAGATACTTGCTCAAGTCATATCTAGTGAATGTGCCTCTCCTACCGTTCATGTAAGAAAGGCTGATGGACATATTCAAGTTTGTGGTTATAATGAGCGCCTTAACAATCTTTTAGAGGATGGCGAGCATTAGTTGACTAATATTCAAGACATGTTAGTCAACCTGGCAACCATCCTATTGTTGTTTTAGCACTTTACTTCTCTGGTACATTTAACCAATTATTAATAGATAAGGAATCTTCTTCCCGGCTCACACTTAATATCAATAAAGGCCTATTAGCATCTAATAGATTATAGTTCAGTATTAAGACAGCACCCTATATATATCTGGCTACTATGGGTAAGATTTTGGTAGGTCTGTATTACATATTTTGTTATATTGACAATGTGATAATTGTCACACACCCTGTTGAAGGCCATATCAAGGTGTACGAGGCAGTTTTTGAATGCTTTGGAACGTACAACGTAAAACTGAATGGCTCTAAATGTCAGTTTTTGAAGTCAGAATCGGAATACTTTGGGCATATACTCTGCAAGGAAGGTATTCGTCCTGCACTAAGCAAAATTAAGAGTATAAAACTAGCACCAAGACCAAGAGCATTCTATGAACTTAAGTCCTCTCTAGGTGTGATTAACTTTTATAGCAAGTTTTTTTCTCATCTCTATCTTCAAAATTGCAGCCATTGTATGATTTGCTTTGCCATGACCAAAAGTGGAATTTGCCATATAAATGTAAGGAAGCATTTAAGCATCCAAAGGATGTCTTGACAGATGATAAGCCTATAAAATACCTTTTGAAGTACATTTTGATCCTAGGGAAAAGCTTGTTTTAAGTGTAGACGCAAACCCAAGTGGCGTTGGGGCTACCTTAAGGCATTTAATGCCAACTAGCTTATAAAAGCCAATAGTAATTGTTTCTCCAACTTTAGGTTCAGCTAAAATAACTACACACGGATACAGGAGGCTTCAGCTATTATTACCTTTGGTATTCAGAAGGGTGACTGAAATCTACATCAAGAATCACACTTCCGACTTTATTATCTGTTTTTAGGGTAAACAACGGATGACACCTCAAATGAAATAACTGGGTCTTCAAGTGATTTTTACTTTTCTCGAGACTCACGGTAGTTGGGCTGATATTTATATATATTGTTTGTATGATGAGATAAACTCACGTTTAGATGATATCCAGCTTAACAATAGGCAGCTAAAACCACATGATGGATCGTGTCTAACTCACGATGGACAATACTTGGCACATGCTAGCCATGTGCCTCTTGTGATAGTAGGAGAATGGATGTTTTGGTAAATCATATGATAAAGCTCTATCACATACAAACCAAGTAAATGTATTTTTTTGACTTGGTTCATCATCATCATCAGGAACAGATGTTCCGGTCTTAGGAAACTTTCGTTGCTTCTCTCATTGTCAATCCGCAAAGGTCTTTGATGTTATCGCTTAGTCTAGTTTTTGGTCTGCCTCTGCCTCTATTTGCAATAACCATGCCAGTAAGAAGAGTTTTTTCTAGACTGTCATGCCTCAAGATGTGACCTGTGAAGGATACCTGGAGTGCCTGTATTGTGTTTAACAAACGATCTTCCCAGTTGATCTTTTGCAATACCGATTCATTAGTTACCCTGTCTGTCTACCTGATGCGAACAATTCTGCAATAACACCACAGTTCAAAGCTTTCCAGCCGTTTTGTCTAATGTCTTTAGGACCCAACATTCTGACCCATAAGTTGCTATCGAGAACACATGAGAAGTTAGGAGTCTTTTCTTCATCTTAGGCGATATATTTCTGTTCTTCCAGATGCTTGTGAGAGTAATCGCAGCAATTTTTGCAACCACTATTGTTTTTTAATTTCCCTGCGATCATCAAATTTGTTTGAGAATGTAGCATCCAGGTATATAAACTCGTTGGAGTTTTCGACTGTTTCATTGTTGATGGTGATATGGGAGTCTTCAGCATGATTAGGACCTTTTCAGATTTTCATGACCTTTGTTTTCTTCACGTTTAGACATAATCCGCTAGCTTCGCTCTCCCTTTTCACTCGGTCCTCTAGTCCTTGCAGTTCAGTCATACTTGCGGCAGGACAACATCGTCAGCGTATCTTAGGTTCGACACTTTGTGCCCTGCGACATTTATTCTTCTTACAAATCCCAGTAGTAATTTCCTCATGATTGACTCCAAGTAGATATTAAACAAATGAGGTGACAGGGTGCAGCCTTGCCTGACGCCTTGTTGGATTTCAAACCATTCGGTTGATCCGTAGATTGTTCTTACAGTAGCTCTCTGTTGGGCATACATAGATTTCAGCAGTAATATGATCTGAACAGGAAACCCCATATCACACATGTTATTCCTTAAAATATCATGAGCAACCGTGTCAAAAGCCTTAGAGTTATCGATGAAGCACAAATATGTCTTTTCCCCGCTCCCTATTCTTCTCAATAACTATATTTAGGTTAAGGATTTGATACCATGTTCCTTTTCCTGGTCTGAAGCCACATTGTACTTCCGCAATCTCTTCATTTAGTTTGGTCTTCATTCGGTTTGCAATAACTTTCAGTAGAATTTTGCTACTGTAGTTAATAAGGGCAATTGTTCTGTTGTTGGAGCACTGCTGGGTGTCTCCTTTTTTGAAATGGGTACAAATGCCGAGTTAACCCAGTCTTTTGGCCATGTTGTTACATTTCAGATTTTTTGTGCAGAGTTGATGGTAGAAACGTTCTGGAACAACAACACCTTTCTCGATCATTTCTGTTATGGCTTCATCTACACCAGAACTCTTACCCATTTAAAGGATCATGGATGGCTGCACTGACTTCTTCTTAAGTAGGTCGTGGTTCAAGTTCTGTAAGTTTCCAGTTTACTTCGTTGGAGTGAATATTGGGATCTTTTACGTACAGTTTTGAGCAGTGTTCCCTCCATCTTCGTTTGATTTGATCACCGTCAATCAAAATCGTTCCATCTTCGTACTTGATTGAATCACTGTCTTTTCTTCATCGTACATAAGTAAAGCTTCATACCTGTTTGTTATTGCAACTTTAAAAACGATATCAACTGATTCATAATCTAGCCACTGCTGCAGTCACCCCCTGGTCTAGTTTCAAAGTTTTTGACACTGTTTCTCCATTTCTGATTTATCGTGATGAAGTCAATTTGCTTTTTATAAGGCGAGGTCTAGGTGTATAATTGTCGAGAATGGTGTTCAAGATCGCAGGATTGTTTGAGCTACAAAAATCAACCAAATCTTCTCCTCTGTCATTTCGATCTCCTAAACCATAGCGTCCGCATGTCGTGTTGGGACATTTAGAGGCGCCCACTTTGACATTCATATCTCCCATGACAATTAAGATATCTCTTCTTGGGATTGAGTCAGAGGTATCCTAAAGCCTGTCATAGAACTCCTCTATTTATTCTTCTTTTGCCACACTGGTCAGTGCATAGCTCTGGATAATGCTGATATTGTTAAGCTTTGCTTGTGTTCTAACTTTGACTAGCCGATCAGTGATTGGGCTGCTGCCGAAGAGATAATTACTAGTATATTTACCCAAAATACAGCAACAGCGTGACTGTATCCATCTTCCTTACCGCAGAAAAGAATTATATCATTCTCCGCAGTTCGGAAGCTACCATGGCCATTTCAGTTGCTTTCAGAGATCCCTAGGATTTGGAGGTCGCATCTTCTCATCCCGTCACACACAGTACTCAGTTTTCCTAGTTCTTTTCGCTGGCAGGTTAATTGCTCACTGGTTTGGTCTTCATTCCATGATCAAGGGGTAAATGTGATGATGGGAAAAGTGCAGTGGACTCTCCCAGGGATCCTCCTGCACTCACAGTCTCGAGCTTAATAGCAGAGAAACCCGCTTCCGTTACTGAAGACGGTAGCTTAATGAACAGATTGTTCCAGTAGCACTGGGTCACGCCTCGATTAACCAAATCCACTGTCCTGCTGCCAACAGCTTCACAGTAATCCTGGCAGCAAGTGGGGCACTACCCTTGCTCAAGGGAACCCCAGGATGCAGTTTAAAACGTCATACCCAGGAGGTTTACCCTAATAACTGGCCATTCAATCCTAACATGCATTTTGGACCTAAAAAGAGTATTTCTGCTCTTGCTGCTACTCATATCCAGCATAGGGCTTCCTACTGTCAGCTTTAAACTTTGACATTGTGTATCGTGCTCCAAAGAACAATGTAAATACTGACTTGTTGACTCGTTTGTCACTATAGGATAATGGTCCTGTTCGCCCCAATGAAAATTATCTTGTATATTCCCTCTTAGACTCTCAACCTCTCACTGCTCACAAGGTACGATTATGAACCAGGAGATTTCCTGACCTTGCTGAGGCTTATGAGTTGACACAAAGGGGTTAGCCAACTCATGAGGACAATCCTAATATGCAGCCATTCTTTTGCATGTGTCAGGAACTCTCTCCAGAGGATGGTTATCTGCTTTGGGGCCAATACTTCATCATCTCTACTTCATTATGCGCACAAGTTCTGTAGGAACTTCATTTTTGCCATCCATTAATGTTTAGGATAAATAGTTTAGATGGTTTGTCTGGTGGCTTGGTATGGACCAAGATATTAGAAACTTGTAAAGGAATGTTATTCTTGTGTGGGGCAAAAGAAAACTCCAAAAGCTGCACTACTGCTGTTTTGGGCATGGGCCACAGTGCCTTGGCAGAGAATACATGTAGATATTTAGGAAATCAAGGGTCAGCAATTTTTGCTTATTGTAGACACATTCAAAATGGCTGAAATTATTTCCCTAAGGCTTCGACTAATGTTCATGCAACCATCGCTACCTTGGAAATGTAGTTTGCATGCTATGGTTTGTGAGAAACAATTAGTCAGTGACAATAGTCAACAATTCATTTTATCTGACTTCAAATAATTTCTAATGAACAGTGGTATCAGACACATTTCATGTCAACCTTTACATTCATTTAATATGGCATAGCAAAGAAACATGTGCTGACAAGATTATGTTTTCAAAATTCTTCCCTTCATTACCATTACGAAAAAAAGGTTAGCAAACATTTTGATGCAGTATTGCAATACTCCTCACTCAACCACAGGTTGGACCCCTCCTGAACTCTTTCTTAAGCAGAGTCCTAGAACAAGACTAAGTCTTATTAAACCATCTATGTCTTATAAAATGGATGTATCTCAATTATCAACAAAACAACTTCACAATCCAGAAAATTTTGTTTCATATCTTTTTTGTGTCAGGCAACAAGTACAAATTAAAATTAAGAAGAGGAAAAGTAAGAAGGCTATCTCGAACAGTGGTACAAAAAAAGGGCCAACTGCATAGTGTGGATACCCAGGAAAAACAGATGATTTTTCCATGTTGACCATTTCATTCCTGACCACAATAAGCCATCCAGCCGTCTACAAGATGTCAGTACTGAGGAAAATCAGGATGATAGTTCTGGTAGTCCTCAGTTAGTAAGTACTCCAGCAAAACAAGTTGATAGTGCATCTATTCAGAGAGAAGACCCTTAACACCTGCTGCTGAAAGTAATCAACCAAATCCTCAGAGAAATTTAAATATCCCTGAAAGTAGGTTGCATTAATATCACAAATACCCTTGCCTGTTGTACAAAGTGAAGGGGAAATAAAGTCAGGTACAGTTTTTAGTCCCCTTGAAAAATTAAATTTTTAATTGTATGTATAATGTTAGTGTAATTATCTGGGAAGGAGAGGCGTTATGTAATGAGTGGTTTGATGATCAGTTACTTCACCAATGGAAGCATTGAGTAATATTTTATGTGGTCTGATCATTGGTTTCTTCACCAACGGAAGCATTGTAAAACATAGTTGCACTGTAAATTTGTAAAATTTGTAAACCAATTAGTTTCAAGTATCCAAAGAGTATGGTGTCTTTCTGTTGGGTTACTCTGGAATTCTGATGCTGGTTATTTCTTTAGGATTAACATGGTAAGGATATAACAAAAATGGGGCACAGTTTATCAGTGAAGAATTTACTTGATTCTTGGAGGAGAATGGAATATTTCATCAGTTAACAACTCCCTGAATGAAGCAGAATGGTGAAATGGATCCATTTAAAAATGACTGCATATTGCTCAAGATGAGGAGAGTGACTTGAATACTTCTCTCAATAAATATTAGATGAGGTCTCACATGATATTTCATACTACAACAGGTGTGGGTCTAGTAGGACATGGTAGACCATAACATACAAGCTACCAGAACTGAAACCAAATAGTTTTGAAAAGAATATACATCCCTCTGAACAAAAAACGAAAGGAGAAGATTATGCAGACAAGAGAAGAAATGCAAAGGAGTGTGAAATAGAAGTGGGAAAACAAGTTCTAATTAAACAACAAAAGCAACATAAACTGTCTACAAATTTCAGAGTAAAACCAATAACTGTTTTTCAAAAAGATTGAAATCTATTTACCATCCATTCAGAGGAAAGAATTCAACACATTTGAAAAAGTATGTTCAAAATGACAAAACAAGGCCTTAAACATGAAATTAAAGAACAGATTTAGTAAAGTAATTAGTGATTTAGACACAAAAGTATTAAGATCAGAGAGAATACCACTTACCCCTCAAAATTTAAAGAATTTGCTTTGTAAATAAAGGGCAGAATAACCCCTTTCACAAAGCAACTGTTTCAACTACTATTAGGTAGTCCACCTTAAAAGAAAATTACTGTTTTGCTGCTTGTTATATGAACATTATTGTTGAGGAAGCTCATAGGAATGTTGAATAATAATAATAATAATAATAATAATGTTGAATAATAATGTTAAATAATTTCATAAAAAAAATTTGTTTTACAGGTTATCTATTTTGTCTAGAACCAGTTTTTATGTAATACACAGCTGTGGTATTACTACACCCTTAAGTCTGGAGTAAACATCCCCCACATATATATTCAAAAATAAATGCCTACTGGGTCATTCTCATTGTGAGTCCCCCTCCCCATTTATAAATTTCTGAGCCAAGAACATGGCAAAAATTCAAGAAAAAAGGAGGAAAAAAATTAAAACTCATCCAACATTATTTTGTTCAGCCTTGTTTTTTTTTCTTGACAGAAACATGCCATCATGTAAGGTATGATCAATGCCAACATATAAAAAGAATACATTTGTGTGAGCATAATAACTACATGTGCAGATTATTGATTTCTTCTATAATTACATTATTTACATAATAGAAAATTCTAACATTTTTAATCTTTAAAAAAAATTGTAAGAACAGTAGCAGTTCACTTAATAAAAGGTGAAGTTTGTTTTACAAAAGGTATTTGGTCTACGGAATTTCGCAGTTTATTACAGTCCCATTTGTTTATGCAGATATTTTTCCACTTTCCTTATTTATTTCAGACTACATTTTATTAAATTAGACATTTTTCAATATACTTATTGGCTCCTCCTTCGATTCTGGACTTGAGGTCATATAACAATGAGACCTTACAACATATAAAGCAAATAAGTCTAGAGTGATTTATTGAACTTGAAAATCGTTGTTCTTTGTATTAAAAAGGATTAAATCAATTAATGTCAAGTCATGATGCATGTTTATCATTTTGACAGACCCTGTGTAACTGAAATTAAATACTTCATTCAACAGTAGGGGTGAATGTTATGATATTTAACTTTGCATTGATTTTTTTTATGTATTAGTATTGTACTGTTCTCTTTCCTGTTCTAGGTACCATGTACAATTTGAATTTCATTAGACCTTATTAAAGGTTCACCAAGCTTATTCATTTATTAATGATAAGGTATGAGGATTTAACATCTTTCGTACAGCTTTACTACCAATGGATGCAATCACATTTCATTTCTTTCAGTCATGTGGTTGCTTGTTCAAGCTCCTTCTTTTCTCATTTATAAATTTGTACAGCTTGATTGATGGGTTAAACTCATTGTATGACCCTGACAATCCACCAGTTTCATTACCTCTGTGATATTTGTAACCTTTCCTAATGTTTTATGTGAACACATCAGAGTCTTGAAAACATAACTAGAAAACAAGACTTCATAGGTATTAACATGTTTACCTCTCTTTTTTCTCTTTCAAAGGAAATTGCATTCCAATGGTACAGGTACAAACAGTTGTTGGACATTGCTAGTAATTTCAAGCAGATTCCCACTATCATGCTTTCTACTTAATAAAAGAATAAAAATTGTAAAATAAAGCATGACTGTTTAGTTAGCCTTAACTTTAAAAATGCAGGCTCTTTTAAGCTTACCATCCTATATTTCAACAGTGAAGGTAGTATGAAAATGTAATGAAACCTACTGTCATGAAGAGAACAAATCCTTGGAGCCCTTTTTCCAGATGATATCAATATTGTCACCTAAAATTACTTTTTTGGTCCCATGAGAATATTGTTAGGTATGTAGAATAAAACAAATTGCATTGCATGTAGCTGAAGTCTTTGGAGCTACAGCTTAATTTCTGTTGCTCCTGCCCTGGTCTAGGTCAGGGCATAGGGCATACAATGCTATCCTAGTTAAAGGTATGTCTGAAGCTTTTGTATAAAGAGAATAAGGAGCCAGATTTGTAGATAAATTTGAATGAGAGAGCCTACAATCCGGAAGGTTACAAGAAAAGGTTGCGTTGTTTCAAGTGAGCCATACATACCATACCATAAACCACACCTTCAACAGATCTGTAGTCCAGGTCCTTTTAAATATTCACTACTTTACTCTCCAATAAACAAGTTGAACAAGTTACCAATAGCCTGGAGTTACAAAGAAGTTTTTTTCATAAATTCCAACAACAATACTTTACTTTGAGGGGTCCAAGAAGAGGAAGAAAATGGTTTAATATAAAGCAGAGTATAAATAACAATGAACCAAATACATGGAAATGGCTATGGATGCTTTTCTCAAGTTAGCAAGCATATGGCATTTCACTAATATCAACTAAAATAATGATGATGATGATGATGATGATAATAATAATAATAATAATAATAATTGACACTAACTAAAATATGATGATTTATTACCTTCCTATGTATGATGACTTATTAACTTTTTTTTTCTTTTTTTTTAACACTAACTAAAATATGATGATTTATTACCTTCCTATGTATTATGACGCGAAAAAATTGCATAAATAACACACGTAAAGAAAGGTAAAAATATCATTACCACGAAATTATCCAGCGTTTGCGTTGCTTTTATGATAATATACCACTAGTCACTTATACGTGTGCAAATAACCCTGCAATGAAAGTGTCTAGTGATCACAGGTATGCAGTCCCATTTAAAAACTGACATTTTTCGTACGTACAAAACACAAGTAAAGTACAAACATTGACTTGTCCAACTTACTTACAAACTTAAATAGGAATACCACTAGCCACCTAATACCACTTGCCACTATATATATATATATATATATGGAGGATGCTTCCATGCTTCCAGACCTGCACGATAATCAAAAGAACCGTTAGCAAACAAGTAAAGCTATATTCTTCAATTTTCACATTACTTTGGCAGATTGTAAAACTAAAATGTCAACGCCTTGGCATCTTGTTGACATCTTCTGACCTCTGATACCTCGTTCAATTTATTAACTGAAATCCATTACAATAACTTCATTCTCCTTGCTCTTTCAGCAGCTTTTCTTGCTTTTTCGGCAGCATCGCCACACTTTTCCCTCCGCACTAGTTTTGTGCCCTCGAATATTCCTTCGTTCCTGGGCCTTCCATGGGTACCATCGGGGAATGTAATTAAACCAGGTCCATTAGCCTTACCATTCTGAAATCGCCCTTCAAATAGCATACCATCTAACCGTGTGTATACTCCATAGCCATTAAATTTACCCTTCGAGAATTCACCTTCATATTTGGATCCGTCAGTACATTGCAAGACACCAAGGCCATCGAAAAGTCCATCAATAAAACGTCCTTCGTACTTCGCTCCTTCTTGTATGGTTAAACACCCTGTTCCATGTTTTTTCCCTTCTTTATTCCAGTAGCCATCATAAACGTCTCCTTCTGGGTAGGTATACTTTTGACGACTAACGGATACTGCCATGATATTACAGAAGGAGAAAAGTGAGCGACAAGAAAATAACACTGCTTAGAAATCTACTTATTTAACTTCAATTAAGTGACAAAATCTTCAAAAAATTATTCGTAATACCAGTTCCAGGTAAGCTTCACCTTTTTCTTGCCAAAGTAAAACAACTCACTGAATATGGTATTAAATGGATGGAGTGTCACAAAATACTTTCTCAAAACAAAAATACTTTGGATGGTAAACATAGGAATATCCGCTGACCTGAAAACACTGTTTGAAAAAGAGGCATCCCAGAACTCGATTGGAATTGGCATCCTTTCAATGAATTTTCATCACTGAGGCCTTTGTGACATAAAAATCATCGGCCTCCTTCAGTACTTCTAGCAATAGACGACCCTCCTACTAATTTTGTTTATTTTGTATACAGTTGGTGTGATATTAGCAGGAGGGTAGTGCCCTGCTGGCTCATTCGCAAACAAAATACATTCTTATTCTTATTCTTCTTTGCAGGCTCCAAAAGATCAGAGGTCTGAGGAGCCGTGGCTAAATGGTTAGTGCAAACAGCAACCAAGAGTTCCCGGTTCGATTTCCGGAGCTGACGAGGAGAATTTTGAACTTAACAAAGAAAAGAAAGCCATTGGTTGGCGGCAGGAAGGGCATCCGGCCAAGAAATTCCTCACTGCCAAATCTGAGCCCCAATTGCTGGGGAAAAATGACGTTAAAACTAAAAAAAATATCACAAGACATGCATGCAGTTACGAGTACGTTCCCAAGACTTGGAAATGTGACATGCTGTTTGGTCAAGAAATTCCTCACTGCCAAATCTGAGCCCCAATTGCTGGGAAAAAATGACGTTAAAACTAAAAAAAAATATCACAAGACATGCATGCACTTACGAGTACGTTCCTAAGACTTGGAAATGTGACATGCTGTTTGGATTTGGTGACAGTTTCTTCAGCAACACTAAATGCACTAGAAAATTGTATTGAGTTTGTTGGGTTCTTTTGCATTATCTGACCCACCACCTCCCACATTTCCATCTCTTAATTTCCACGACCATAAGCATACTTTAGCTGGAAATGTGATACTGCTCGTTAATGTCCATGTTAGCATGTTTGTTTTCTGGCAGTATCTAACCCACCTCCTCCCACAATCCCACCACTAATTTTATTATTCAACAGCTTCATCAGGAATTGTGATACTGCTCTCAATTGTGCTTTTACATTTTTGATGTCATGAAATGCAAAATAAAATTTTTATTATTCAAGACTTGAATTTCAAGTAATTTTTAGCAGTATCTGACCCACCATCTCCCACATTTTCACCTCTTACTTTTTCAACATTAATAATGTTTAGATTAGAAATGTGATACTGTTCTCAATCTTCATATTACTTAGGACTTTTCCTGACAGTATGTAACCCACCTCCTCCCACGGTTACACCTCTAATTTTCTTTTTTAACAGCTTGTTCAGGAATTGTGATACTGCTCTCAGTTGTGCTATTTCGTTGTTGACTGCGCTCTGAGTTGCACTACTACATTTCATCTTTCCTGTTGTCTGTACTGATACTTTGTATTTGACTGGAATTTATGTCATTACTCAATAGCTCTGTATCAGCAACAACACCCGCTTGTTCCCCGTCCTATTTGCTGAAACACAATGCCATGATCGATGAGCTGTGAAGAGCCTAATGACCAATTTTTTTGGTGTTTCCATGACAATTTTTCAATTTGTCATTAATATAAAAGTTTCGCAATATTATGACAGGCAGTCATGCAAAATTTCATGTCGATAGCTTCAAAAATAACTTCAAGCGCACAAAAACAGGCTGAATGAACACCCACCACCTGCAGATTCAGGTTCAGGAGAGAACATAGATTTTGGTGGAAAAACAGCGCCGAAATATAGGCCTGCTAGTTCGCTTCGCTCGCCAGCAGGACAATTACTATTAATAGTAAAAGACGCCAAGATTGTTACTCAATGACATGAAGGAAAGGAGATGGTAAATTGTTTCAGGATACTAGATTGCTTCATAATAAAAACGATGTTGCTGAGGGATGGAAAGAATACACCAAAAGCCACTTTTAATACGACCAGGGTTCAGAGTAAAAACCCCATCATGCTGAAAGATTAAATGTAATGGGCATTAAAGAACTTAGAGACAAAAAAGTTCGCAGGACCAGCTGGAATTTCTATTGAAATGATCATACCTTTGAGCAACATTGGAGTCAATCTAATTTAGGAGATTATTAATAGGATATGGATCGAGGAAAAGTGCAAGAAAATCGAAGAGTCTGATCAGAGACATACATGTAATAGCAGAGATGCTCACTGACAGGTTAGAGACTTGACGGATAAGAAGGAAGTAAAACCAGATGTATGAATTCAAAGTTAGGATGTAAAGACGCTATTCAACTATGATGAGGTAACAACCCGTTGGCAACAATACATATCAGAACTTTATTCAGGCAAAGACCGATCAAATGACAAACCAACATGTGTGGTTTGCTACTGAATATATTTTGCACACTAGCATAGGCATGTAATGGTACATTTGCAAATCCAGGTATAGGGCCACGTAGTGGTATAGTGAATATACAAACGTTCTAACTGCTTGTGTAGGGTGCTACAATATGGGACACTATACATCTCCCCTTTCAAGTATTAAACGGGTTTGAAACGAAGACAATGGTATAGCTATTTATGTACAGGGTGTGGATTCCTCGTGCTACGGGGGGCTCTATGTTGAGGAACCACGGGATTTGATGGTCGAGTGGAAACATCAGGGATAGGGGTTTCAGGGTTGTCCAAGGTGGACACGGGACGTAGAAAACGACGGTTCCGTAGGAATGTTTTACCGTTTACAACAACATTGTACGAACGCCGATTTTCACGCATATCACGAATGACACCTTGGGTGTCCCAGCGTTTGGTACGGGGGTCTTGCACAAGCACTGCATCTCCCGGGGAAAGGATCGGAAGATCATTCGCACGATTATCAAAATAGTTTTTATTGTCAGAAACCAAGGACTCACGTTTCCGGATGTGCTCCTTGATGGTAGACGGCGAAAGGAGTTCATAGGCAGAGTCATGCGCAGCAATGTCTGTCCGTTGTCGACGATTGAACAGCCATTGGGCAGGACTAAGCCCGTCGATACGCGGGGTATTGCGAAACTCCCGAAGAGCCTTACGGAAAGAAGTGCAGCAACAGATTTTGACCTCACTCCATAGTGCCCATCAAGGCATTGCCAAGACCCGAGGTTTGGCACGACAATTATATTATTGGCATGGAATGACAGAGGACATTGCTCGTTCAGTGGAGAACTGTAGAGAGTGTCAAGAATTCCTGCCAAGTCAGGCATTGGAAACCCTCCAACCTTCTTATTGCGAAACNAGGGCCAGCCAGAGTATCTGTCAACAGCGACCAAATACTCTTTACCATTGGCTTCGAACAGATCGACAGCCATGCTTTCAAACGGTCTGGAGGCAAAAGAAGGTTGGAGGGTTTCCAATGCCTGACTTGGCAGGAATTCTTGACACTCTCTACAGTTCTCCACTGTACGAGCAATGTCCTCTGTCATTCCATGCCAATAATATAATTGTCGTGCCAAACCTCGGGTCTTGGCAATGCCTTGATGGGCACTATGGAGTGAGGTCAAAATCTGTTGCTGCATGGATCTAGGCACAATAATCCGGTTATGGAATAACAACAACTTAGAAGATTTATCCCATGAGATGAAGTCCCATTTGCTCTACAAGGGTCGAGCAGGATGATCCGGAGGTAAGTCCTTGGGGTGCTTTCCTGCAAGAAAAGCTGAAACAATGGCCTGGTACCGGGTATCCTCCATACCAGCCTTAGAAAGGGTTGCTAATGCTGGGTCCTTACTGTCCAGGATAGCATTGACGTGCACCGGCAGTGCGTTGTCCTTTTTCGGGTGGAAGAGCGGGGCTCTCGATAGAGCGTCTGGAATTTTATGAGTACAACCCTGGACCCATTCAATTGAGAATGTGTACTCAGAGACATTGGAGAGGATGCGTTGCAGTCTTGTGTTCTCCATGGCATCCAGGTTAGTTTTGCGGAAGACGTCTAACAAGGGTTTGTGGTCCGTGACCACGGTGAAGTTGATACCTGTAAGGTATAACCTACATTTCGAAATAGCCCATTGGACGGCTAAGGCTTCCAATTCCACTACGGCATAGCGGGATTCGGCATCGCTAACAAAGCGGGAGCCACATTGGATGAGTCGGGTGTGGCCGTCTGCCGAAGTTTGAACGAGGGCATAACCTAAGCCCTTCAATCAGGAAGCATCAGTGAGGAGCGTAACTCCTAACCCTGGATCAAAATGGTGTAGGACCGGACCTTCTGGATTGGTAAGAATGGCCTTGACTTGTGAGAAAGCCTTTTCATGAGAGGGGAGCCACTGGAATTCGTTGGAAGTGCGAAGCAAAGCACGAAGGGTTTCCATGGCATGAGCTAAGTCAGGGACAAACTGTCCTAGCTGATTGGCCAAACCTAAGAAAGATCTAAGGTCAGTCAGATTCGTGGGGGCAGGAAACTCTGAAAGAGCTTTGGTCTTTGCCGGGTCGGGTTTGATGCCGTGAGCACCAACAACAAAGCCTGCAAACTTGACACTATCTCCTATCTGAAGCTTGGTTTTGGAGAGACTAATGCCATGTGTTTGGCACCGCTGCAACACGAGACGCAGCCGGTCCATGAGGGTTTTTGGGTTTGGAGCACAAATTAAGATGTCATCTACAATCTTGTGGACACCATCAATACCTGAGAGAGCTCTGTCACCGCGTGCACAGTACTCATCTCCAGATGAACAAAGACCCATAGGGGCTCGGCAATAACGGAATCTACCGAAAGGGGTCAAGAAAGTGGTGAGGTTTCTGGATTCCTTAGCCAGCTCTACTTGCCAGTATCCCTTGACGGCATCAAGACAGATAAACAAGCTAGAGTTAGGGGGAATGGAGCTAAGAATGTCATTAGGGGTTGGGAATGGATGGATTGGACGACGGACAAACCGGTTCAGTTGGACATAGTCGTTGACTAGTCTGAGCTTGCCATCAGGCTTAGGGAGGAACATGGCAGGACTTACCCAATCCGTTGGTTCGTCCACTGGTTCCACGATCTTCGATTTGACCATTAAGTCCATCTCCTCCTTCGCCAAAGAGCGATACGCAAGGGGAACAGAACGAGCTGCAGAGATTTGAAGGGGCTCTACAGGGATGTCCTCACGCAAAAAGATTTTCATGGGGGGACCCTTCATAGGTTGAAGAGTAGATGTTGAGAAAACCGTAGGAAATTCATTAACAACGCGGGAAAGCGATAAACGCAAAGTATCCATGACAGCCGCAATACGAGGACCGGATTGAGAGTATGGAAAAGATGGGGAAATCATGCCCAAGTCTTTCATTAAGTGCCACGACAAGATCAATGGGCAAGTTACCTCAGGGGTCACAAACGCGGTTACTGGGACGGTAGTATTATTAAATGTCACGGAAAAGCTGGTAGTGCCATCGCACTGTAAGGGGGAGCCGTCGGCGACATGCAAGGGACGCGTAATGTCGGGGTCGATCTGAAGTCCTTGAGACAATGCAAGTTTATTTGAGATGATCGTCTCAGAGGCCCCAGTATCAGGGAGGGCATCAACGGGGAAGGTAATCTCGGTGGCAACACTAACAACTACCCGCGCGAGGGGGGTGGGGTCATGACATGTAGCGTTAACAGAAATGTGTAGTCAATCCGAGGGTGTTGGGTTTTCCTGGCGGCAAACCGTCTGAAAGTGGTTGCTCCTTGCCACACTTGTGACACTTTTTGCCCCAGGCAGGGCAATCTTTCCGTTGGTGACCCTGGTTTTGACCACACCCAGGGCACTTTTTGGTGCTGGAGCCTGTCTCCTGCTTCTGCTTGTTGGATTTCTTCTCCTTTTTGTTGGAGGGGACCTGTTGGCCCTTACCTCTCTTCTTGTAGCTGGAAACTGCATTGATGTGGCCATTAGCAGGGGTGACTGAATCTTCAACGGTTTGAGTCGATTCCCAGGCGGCGGCAATTGCCTGGAAGTCCTCCCGTGTGGTTTTCTCCTGACGCAAAAAGGACCGCCGTAGTTCCTGGTCCTGCACACCATCAACCATGCGCAATGCAATGATAGCATCTGGGGTCAATGTGTCGAGTTCCGCATTTTGGGCAGCTAGGGTCAGGCAGGTAAACCACTGTGTCAACTTCTCCCCGTTCTTCTGATTACATCTGAAGAAGTTAAACCTCCTTGTAAGGAGAGGGATGGTTTGTAAAAATATGGTACGTAGTGCCTCCATGAAGGAGTATCCTGCAGGACTGTCGGGGTCGGGGTTTCCTGGGACGGAAAAGATGGGTGTCACACCTGGAGAGACCTTAGTCTTCAGCATCTGCTGAAGGTCTTGCTTGATGCAAGACATAAGATAGCCTTGCTGCAGGCGTATGGGTAGGTCCCCCATGTGATTAACTTCGAAATACATGGCAAAGGAGTCTTGCCATGCATTGAATTCTGCCAGTGTCGAATTTAATGACAGATCCTCCGTTGGTTTTAGTGTCTGGTTTACCTTAGCACTCCTGGGGACGTCATCCCCCGAACTGATGGTCGTGGACAAGGCGTTGCCGTCATCCGAACCCAGATCCCATTCCACAATGATCAGCTCACAAGCCCTCAGGTTCTTTAGAGCTTGTTGCGTTTTGGTTTCAATTTCAGTGGAAAGAGCTTGGGCATCCTTTGCACTAAGGGTCTCGGCGAATCCCAAGGCCCAGTTGCTCAACTGGCCCAGCTGTTTCCTCAGAACAGCTGTTTCAGACACAATCTTCTTTTTGAGAGCCAAGGGCAGCTCTCCAGGTTGCCCATCTTCAGTCTTGTACTGATTCCTGGCACTGGTAAATGCAACCAAGTTGGCGTTGGTGTTGTTGATTGCAGCCAAGTACAATGGTAGGGCTTTTGGCATAGGCATGGTTGTCAGCTGCTGGCTTCAAAACAAATGAAGAAAGAAGGTTGGTATGTCGTTGGATGGGTTGCTGGTGCAGCAGTAGTAGTGCAGAGGTATACACTACAGTGATTGCTGTAGAGGTGGTGGCAGTAGAGAAAAAAGGAAAGAGTCTACCTGTGTGGGAGCGCTCTGGGTCACACACGCATGTAATGCTGTGTTGGTAGCACTGTGCACTGGGAACGGTTGGTAGTCTAAACTCTGTGGAAGAAGCCACGTCACAGCAATGTCTTTGAATAATTTCCTCTTCCAGAAATATTCACACTCTGCCTTGTTGTCGTTGGTTTTGACGGTGGGGATAGGTAGCACTACAGATTCATGGGCAACAGAACTAAGTTGATAACACCTGAGTGGTGATGTAATCACCTCCTTCCCTCCAAGGCAAAGGAAAAAAAGATGTGAGCGTCGCCATGTGTGGTTTGGTACTGAATATATTTTGCACACTAGCATAGGCATGTAATGGTACATTTGCAAATCCAGGTATAGGGCCACGTAGTGGTATAGTGAATATACAAACGTTCTAACTGCTTGTGTAGGGTGCTACAATATGGGACACTATACACAACAATTACAGACAATACAAGTAGATTGGAAATCCTGGAAGATGAGGTCAAAGTTGCCATACGAAAGCTCCGTCTAGGAAAAGACGTAGAAAGAGACAACATATGTGCCAAGATTTTGAAGCACATTGGTGAATCTGGATTAAAAGAACTAACATTCTTCTGCCACCAAATTTACAGTTCAAGACATATCCAGGAAGAGTTGCAATCATCGATTGATGAATCAAGGTTAATCATCGATTTTCATCACTCTCCCCAAAAAGCCCGGGGCAACAACATGCTCTGATTATAGGACCATCAACTTTATGAGCCAAGTGACAGAAGTTTTCCTGACAGTCATACAGAGCCGCATCAAAGAAAAAGTAGACTGGAATCTAGCAGTAGATCAATATGCTTCCCGAGACAGGAGAGGAACGAGAGAAGCGGTACAATGTGTAAGAAATCTCTTGTAACAAGCTATTGAAAGGCAGAAGACAGTATATCTATGCTTCATAGACTACAGAAAAGCATTCGACCGAATTGGACACGATGAACTCATCCGGGTTCTAAAAAACATCAATAAAGATGCGAAAGACATGCGGATGATTAGAAATCTACACTGGAACCAAAAGGCAGCAGTGAGAGTAATGGCTGCAGTGATTCAGTGCCAATACAACGAGGAGTGTGTCAAGAATGTGTTATGTCACCAACGTTATACAACCTATATGCAGAAAGAATTTAAAGAAATGTATAAGAAATTAAAGGTTATAATGTAGGAGGTAGAAATTTCAACTCACTCAGATACGCCAATGATGCCATTTTTATTGCGAGGTCAGAGGAGAACTTCCAGTTAATAATTACGGAAGTTGACAGGAAAAGTAAAACAACAGGCCTGGAAATTAATTTAGGAAAAGACCAAATCATGATCTTCCATAAGTCATCATTCCAATGCAATATCACACTCGATTGAAAACAACTAGCACAGATTCCAACACTCAAACTTCTGAGATACAAAATCGCTAGCGATGGAAGATGTGAGGAGGAAATAAAAGTCAGAATACACTACACTACCTATTGTGCTACCACTTCAATCTTTTGTATATTTCAATTTCGATACTGAATATTTTGCATGTTTGATCAGGATTATTCGCATAAACAGTTTGAGTAAAATTTCAATATACATGAAAATGCTTTGTTGTACAGACCTTGAATATCGCTATTGCACTGATGTTAATTTAGATCAAAAGCTTTTTCGTTGGCACTCGCCAAGAAAAAGACGAAAAAACTGAAGAAACAAAAGTCAACAGCATTTTGTCAATGGAAAAAACGAATAGAAGGCTGAAGGTCTTGCACTACATTTTGTAGCTGGTTCCTAAAACAATTAAAATTAGATTGGCTCTAATACTCTTTTGCTGAAGAGAAGCCTAGTTACGCCAAGTACAAAGGTATGCAAGAATTTAGATCATCTTCATGGAAACCAAAACCTTTGATCTCAGGCTGCCTGATGCATCATTACTGGCGTACCATTATATTAATCTGATGCGTCTCCCTTTTTTATTCGTCACGATTATAAATGTAGTCACGATTGCGTGAGGATTGTTAAAAGTGACCTTTGCCTTAGAAAATAGCAAATTAACATCAGAAAGCAAGTTTAGTTATACCTCTTTAGTGACTTTTTTCAATGACACTTTGTCGAAAGGAGAAAAAAGCGAAAAGATGGATGTCAACAAAACAAGAATGCATAAGATTGTAATTTAGTCAAAAGAGACGTGGGTGTCCCTGATAAAAACTCTGCTTGGTTACCACCTTATTCTCAGAATTTCTGTTTTTTATCCACTGAGTTTGTACAAAAGGTATGGTTATTACTACTTATGAAAGATGCTGACCTCTATTGTTTATCCTAGAATTTTAGTCTCCATTTAGTCTTTGCAAAGTCAATAAAAGCAGTGTCTTGTTATTCTGAAAAAGTAAGCAGTTTGGAACAATCGTCAGTGGGGAAAGGTGGTATTTACAAATGCATATTAAATTCAGTACTTTGTATTTTGAAAGAGTAACATTAAGAGGCCTGTATGAAACAATTTGTGGTTTCTTATTCTAGCATTCTGGCTCAGTCGAGACCCGACAGGTGCCAGTGAAAGAGGTTTTGATTAAAATTAAAGTTATTTTGTGCAATATTCACACGGCAACATTAAAAGTTTTATTTTCTGTACACTACAGGGAAATTTCGTAATTGTTTCCATAATCCTATGTATTACTTAGAGCCTTTATTGGAAACCATTTCGTATTCAAGGTCTTTCAATAAAGCCTTAAGTAGATGTTCAAATTATGTTTTGCCTATCAAAATTAATTGTCTTCAGTTCAGTGACGAAATTAAAGAGATTTCCAGTTGATAACCTCGTACGAGTCCAGGGATAAGAAAGTGCAGCACAAAATTCGCCCTGGAATATTTTTTCCCCTAATACCTGTCTTTTCAGATAAATTGTATTCAACAAAAAGCAAGTCTTGGTTTTGTTTCCGTTTTTAATCAAAATAATCTGAATGTAAACGCCTACTCCTGCTGGATTTCAATTCTTGTTTACTTAATCTGCTCCTAGATTCGCGAATAGGGATTTTAAGCCAGACTCATGGTCACATTTCTTTGCTTAGTTCAGTTTTCGATGAACGCCAAAACAGTAAACTATGACAGATATCCTTTTCTAGTTCTCCATTCTCTCACTCAGTGTTTCTACCTTGCACCTTGCATTCACTTCAGATTCAGTATTATCCAAAGTTAGCTGACAAAGAATTCTGTGCATATTTCATATTCTCTAGGAAAGTACAGAGAGCATGCAAACTTTGACAATGTGACAATCATTTCTTGTCATAACCTTGTTGTACAAACAGTTGGCTACAACATATTTTCCAAAAAATGACGCTAAAATATTCCATTATTGTACAAAGGTTGAGCAAACATGAATAATTGAATGAATTCAGACAACACGCTTTTACTCTCATGTCGAGGCTGTATTCAGCACTAGTATAAAAGACAAACTTATGCAGTTAATCAATCTTTGTTTGCTATTTTATCAGGGATCAATACCTATTTTTTGAGCAATTGTCAGAAAACTAACTGCCCAAGGCCATTTGGTATGAAGTGTAGTTGTCATAAAAAATATTCACAAGCCTTTCTGCTAAGTCCTCTACTGCATGAAAAAAGTTGCAGTTTTAAAAGAAAAAATGTGACGTGTTAGGGAACTACTGGGTGTCAAAAGAAACTGAGTTGGAGTAATTGTCATCATTAGGAATGAATTATGGGTATAGTTTTGAATGACGTATGGCTAACACCGAAAAAATACCATAAACAAAAGTATTATAGATATCTGTGTCATGTCAGTCTTACTTGTAGAAAATAAAAAGTTGTGAAAGCGAATCAAAGGAGAGTCATTTTTGAAATTTATAAGCTCTTCTGGTTTTCGCAAAAAGCCTTACTGCTACCATTTCTATTTGTTTTTCCATTTGAAGTTGTGAAAAATTCGTATTGACGTCAAATCTTCAATACAGATTTTCACAACAGGATCTTCCTGTTGACTGTGTTAGTCGATCTCCGGTCTTGAATAAGCCTCCAAACTACATCCGATGACAGAGGCTCACTTGAAGGAAAGGGAGATTACTCATAATGTTTTTATTCCTAGGTTACCCTAGGTAAAGATGCAGCACCTGTTTTGCCTCCTTGGCACAAGGCCATAAGCAAATCTTTGCAAGACAATCTGTCTGAGAGAAGAAACCAGGACCAAAATGTTCTTTTGCAGATATTTACCTTAAAGATAACAAGGCCATTATCCATAGAAGGGAACTAGGGACTTGACCACATATCCACTCCAAAATTATCACAGCATAAAATTACAATCCAATAGAAACCACAAAAAACTGAACAGAGTTGGTTTGATCACATACTGCTGTGCTTGGTGAAGATACTCTGATCACTGTGGGAGCTCTTGGGTCTCATCAAGCTACTGCATGGAACACAAGAAGTCGGGGAAAAAAATAAGCATCTGGACTTTGGATCGTTATATCAAAAAGCAAAGCGACGAGAATCTCAAATTTGAATTGGAAACTTCAAAGTTACATGCTCCAAGAATTAATAAGATGAGGTGGACAAAACCTAGGAGCCTTAAAATAAAAGTTTATATCATGTTCTACTCTGTAGGTGAACATTTTGTGCACTGAGATTGAATTTTGCTAAACGAAAAAGTTGAAATGCATTTGTTGAGTTTTGACCGATATTAGATAGAATGAGGAAGAATCTACGGTAGAAATTTGTCAACTCCAGTTGGATTTTTGAGGGAAAGGGAACAAGTAAAGCTATTTTTACTCTTTTAATGTTAGTAGAGTGCTGCATTGTATAAGAAAGTACAGCACATCAGCTTCATAGACTATTTCAACCCTTTCGATTAAACGAAGCGCAATACTCTTTTAAGTTTTCTGCATAGTTTTAATGTGGATGAAAAGTATTATGCTCAAACTCTACTGGGACCTAAAGCCAGCCGAAGGCAATCAAAGTGAGCCCAGTACAGTCAAAACCATAGAAAGTGGTGTTTGACCAGAGTCCATCATGTCACCACACTAGTTTGACCTGTATGGTGAGATGATTCTTAGACATGCTGGCAAGAAATCTTTCATGAAAGTGAACATAGAGAATAAACACAACCTCTGGTATTCAAATGATGCTGTGCTGATGGCTCAGTCAGAGAAAGATCTTCAAGTTCACCTTAAAATTGTAGAACAGGGAAACGAAGAAAAAGATTGCACTGTCGTTAAACATGAATAAGATGGAATGTTTTTCTACAGAAGTAAGTCAAACCAATCTGCAACATAAAAAGTAAAGGGAATAAGATCAAACAAGTCGATAGCTTTAAGTGCCTTGGCATCACTTTAACATCAAACAGAGACTGGGAAAAGAAAATAGCCCCAAATTTTAATTAAAAGTTACTTTTGGTAAAATAAATATATTTTTCAAAAACAAAAGTGTTTGATGTCATCAAAATTCAGGGTGCTTGAGTATTATGCATGGTTTATTCTTATGTATGGAAACCAATGCTGGACAATATCTTCAGACATACTGTCTACAGGCAACAGAGATGTGGTTTATATCAAGAATGTAAGAATTTCATGAACTGAAAAGAAGAGCAATGAAGAGGTAACTTTCATTGAATCTGTATCAGGTTCTGTCCAGGAACCTCAGACAACAGAAAGCTAGAGTTATGTCTGGGAAAAAGAAATATTTAAAGTTATTTTGAAATGAACTAAATAGAGAAAATGGTATTCACAGCATTCCTAAGATCCCTTATATAAGATACTAATTTAATAATAGATTACACAAAGTAAAAAAATTAACTATAATAATCTACAGTAACTTGAAATGGAGAGAATTTTTTCAGTATATTGACAGAGGTCAAAAGGGATATGTCCTGAATCTCAGGCAGTGTTGGACAGCGAGAGATCTGGGAAATATGGTTTGGTGCACGTTTGGCAATCATACCTAGTGCTCCTATTACAAATGGTAGCATAGCTGATCTGAGCTTCCACATTTTGGTTACCTCGATTTCAATACCTTTGTATTTAAGTGGCTTTTCAAAGACTTTCGAAGACGTATTACAATCACTATGGAAGCAATGTCGATAATGAGGCAGGGCTTATCTTTGTAATTTTTCTCCACGATATATTGCCTATCAACCTGTATTGTTGGATCAGTGTGAATGCTAAAGTCGCATGGCATAGATACTGAGTCATTTTCTGCAATTTTGGTTGGTTTATGTTCCTTCCAGTTTATTTCGTAAAATAAGCAAAAATGTCTACATATGTTTCAGAGGATGAACTAACCACGTCTGTCATATCTCTCTAGATTCCCTGTCGGTGCAAGAACTGAACAACCAGATATTATATTGTCTATTGGTTCGGTATGCTTTTCACACATCCTGCATGTAAAATTCTCACCACTCTTTACTACATTTACTTGGTAGTTTCTAGTAGGAATGCTTTGGTTCTGTGCGGCAATTACAAAGCCTTCAGTCTCCGATTTTAGTCCCGAGAAGGCTAGGCACTGATGAGTTAAGTTGCTATCAATATTAAGGTTGCTTGCACTATTTGGTTATTTGACAAAATGAGGGAGTCAAGACTCCGCTGGTAAAGGCACATAGCAAGGAATGATGCAGATCATGTAAGAAGGAGGATACTGAGTTTTGAAGTCCCCGGTAGGAGGCAAAGAGGGAGGCCGAGGAAAAGGTGGAAGGACGTGATTGTCAGAGATATGGAGGGTGTTGGTACGAGGAATGCTGATGTGACAAACAGAAAAGGCTGGAGACGCCTGATACGCTGTAGCTACCCTTAACGGGATATAGTTGAAAGACACAGGAGAAGAAGAAAAAGCACTATTTGGGTATTTACCAAGTAGGGGCTTATTCTTTCCATCACCAGAAAGTTTGCTTATACCTTTAATTTTTGTCTGGCTCATGATGTCATTTGCTTTTACACTGGGACTTTTAAGGTCTTTTTCAAGACAAGGAGTCAGACCATATTTTGAAAGGTACTTACAGGCATCATTAGTGATAGAATGCATGGTTTTTCCCTTTTCGTGTATGTTAACAAGCTTGAGTATCCAGTCATTACAGTTGTTCAGATAGGTATTCATCTCTATAATTGATGTTTTGAATAATAATTCGAATTGAATGAGTCCTCTTTCTCCTTCTTTCCGGGGTATATAGACTGTTTGCATCAGGCTCAGAATAGTGCGTTCGGTGGATGATAAAAAATTTCCTTACTTTAGAATAAATCTCTCTTATTTCTATCGTAAACCAATTTGTGATGGTGAAAATATATGTTACAGTTGGAATTGCTAAGGAGTTAATAGCATCAACACAGTTACTGGCATTAAGCCCATATTTAAAAATTGACCTCACACGTCGATAGCACTCTTTTCTGATCTTTTTTCTAAACGCTGAGTATTAAATACTATCATTCTCACTTGCACCCAGATATTTATGTCTCTTTCTGGTTCAAGATCTTTCATTAATTACATTTTCTATATACATAGTTTTTATACATATCCAATCTTATCTTTTTTTTAACCAGTTTTACTTGGACAAATGTAGCTCTAACACATTTATCCAGCCAACAGTCTATTTTAATGTCATCACAAACCTTCTCGGCTACGCTAAAAAGTCGCCCTGGATGCTTTTTTTCATCCATGTACAACAAGTGGTTAAGTACATTAATAGTCTGAGCGAGCTTCGCTTGCTCGCACTATTAAAGACGATATATTGGTCAGAAATAAAAAGTTTATTATGAAATATCACCCTTCTGAACAAAATTGTGCTTCAGTAGCAAAAAAGTTTATTTAGTGATTTTTGTCAAGCATCAGTAGTGAAAAGTGGCGTTTTTTTCAAAAAAATTGTTCGTTTAATTCTGAACCTATCTGGTAAGTTTCAAAAGTGCGCGATTTTACTGAAGCTTTGTATCTGTTTTGAACAACGCAATTTTAGTACGACAAAGAGACATTTTTCTTTCCAAATTCAAATATTTACGTTTTTCAGAAAACTCAACACGACAACCATGTCACAAATCTTTAAAAGTAAGTCTTTCAGCATTTCCTCAGTGATTCTGGCCATTATTTCTTGCACTGCAAAATCAAAGTCATGCACTGCAAAATCAAAAATGAAATCTGACAGGACACATTCAAGTCTGTGGGAGACCAGATGATTATTTTCTTTCTGAACAGCGTGATAACGCTAACTTAAGTGTGATAATGCTTAACATTACATTACAGTACATTTATCTTTTGGATGATGCTCGATTGCTCACTCGGACATGTTTCACACTTTCAGTGTGGACATCTATTTTCCGGTTATATATTTTGTATCCATGTCCAGTGTTATTGCAAAGTTTACTAAGCGGAAAAAGCACCGTGCAGAATAAGAGAGGAGACAAAGGATCAACCTGAAAGGTACCAATTTTTATGGTTATGTTACAAACATAAACCGAATAGTATTCAGTGTTTAAGATTAAAGATTTTTTCAAATAGGCCATACTTTGTGAAAGAAAGCCACGGAGAAAAGGCAATTTTTTATAAATTTCTAAGCACTTTTTTATCTAAGAGTGTTGGACGCTGTCAACAGCCTTTTTATAGTTTTTACATGCTATAGATAAATTAGAATTATGTTTGTGGCAAAAGAAAACAAACTTTTTCCTTTGAATAGACAAATGTTGTTTTCTCTTTTGTCAGTCTTCTATAAACAAGAGCTAGTTGTAATTCATAAATAGAGCTTTTTTTAAAACCAAAAGCTTGTGTATGTTATTGTAAATAAGTATATTTTTTAAGTAAGCATTTATCAGAGCAGAGCATTGTTAAGAACGTTTATCTAAAGATTTACTGACTTCTTGAGAGTGAATTTTTTTCAAGGGTAGACATTTATTTCAGGAAATATAGCATTACAGTAATCTTTTGGCAGACATGTATTAGGGTAATTTGTTTACAAATATCATAAGATGGAAAGGAGTATCTGGAAAGATCTGTGGTAAAGTTATACATAACGCATAAGATATAGCAATATGTTGATAATGACAAGAAAGTGTTATTGTAACTGTTATATTTTAGGTACTTGACTTTTTTGAGTGACTTTGCTGGCTACCCAATAGGCATATAAACTGAGCAGATTTTCGTATAAAAATTTATGCAAAGCACGATGCCTCAACAATTAAGTACATAATGATTATACAGGGAAGGTGGTATCTCTAAAAGACGAAGAAAAAAATACAAAAAACACAACATTCATGAATAATAAAATTTTATGTCAAAGGATACTTTTAGGTTCTTAATTAAGCATTGAGTTGAAATGGCAAAGAATACCAAATTGAACTGAAATTATATTCACTGAAACAGGTCCAAAAAAAGGAGACACTACAAGAGAGGAATCTTGTAATTATTTTAAATATTCTAGCTGAATTCTACTACGAAGAGAATTTATCTTTTATTTTAGCTTGCATCATGGCGACACGGCTTGAGATATTAGGTCCTGTTCTTTGTGCTGGCTGGTCTGAAGCTTGAGCACTGTCATTTTTGTGAGAAGCGGCATTTTTTGCTTTTAATCTTGCACCGAAGACAGAAAGTAGCTCATTTTCCTGTGGGGCGTTATTAGGTTGAACTCCTTGTGTAGGTTTTTTGGTTATTCTGTCTGGTGTTCTGACTGGCTGCTTTTGCATGTTGCCTTGTGCAGGTTTGGGTTTTTCTGAGATTTGAGTTGATGTGGTAGGGACATGTTTTTCATGTAACACAGGTTCTCCAAAATTTTGATGATTACTAATGGGTAGAGAATTTTGCACGCTGGAATGGCTTTCCTTATCACGCACTGATACTGTTTTTTTCGTTTTATGTAAGACGATATTTTCAATCATTGATTGCAATGGATTTTCCTTATTTTCATCCTTGCACTGGAACTTCTTATCATTTTTCTCAAAAGCTGTTCCAGTGATGTTTACTGAGTCAACTACCAATGGCTCTCTTGGATTATCACCTCCAAAAGGTGGGCCTTTTCTTCGTAAAGACACGTTTTTTACAGCAGATGTTAATGATTTTGCGTGGTCATCATTTTTCTGGTTTCCTTTTTGATAATCAGTAATGTTTAAGTAGTGGTGATCATGCTTAACTGACAGTGAACTACTTCCATTCTTTAATGTTTTTGCAGGAGTTTTTCGGGCCGTATTTCGGTTTTTAAATGAATGCTCTTGTATTTCTGTTTGTAAAGTAGGTTGCATTTTATGTGGCACGCTATTAAAAAAATTAAATGTGCTGAATTCATTGTCATCATACAAATCGTTTTTGTCATAATTATTAAGACTTCTATTGCTATTTATGTATTCTTCCGTTTCATCTGCTTCTGATTCTTCGATTTCATCTGAAGTGGATTCCTCGGTTTCATCTGAGGTGGATTCTTCAATGTCAACTGAGGTTGATTCTTCTAATTCATCTGAGATTTCATCAGTGTGATCAGCAAACGGTTTCGTGCGAGTTCTGCAATGCCTAAAATATAAAGAAGAAACTACAATATGTGTTAATGCTATTTAAGTCGATAAGAAGATGAACAACAGGGTTCTTTTCACCAGATAAACGTAATTGCTTGTAACGTGCTTGTGTTGTATGCAACAATTTAAAAATAGAAATAAATTAGGAAACTCACCAGGCTTCATTTATTGATGTACGTGAGATGAAGAATATAGAATTCAAAAATAACTTATGCCTTTGCATTAATTGACTACGAAAAGCCCATCGACAGAGTTGGCCAAGACGTTGTCTGACAAAGAAAGGCGAAAAATGATTTAGAATTTTTATAGCAACCACGATAACAAGCGTGAAAATTTTTGAATGGTTTCGATTGATGCACAGTGAGCGATGGTATGGAAGGGAAGTTGAAGAGGTGATTTCACAGAATCAATGTGAATAAAAACATGAGAATATGTATTGAGATTTTGAGAAATGTATGTATTTTTGTTACCCTTGCATGTAAGGAAAACAATCCATTGTGTCATTAACTAGTGTAGATTATCTACATAGCAAGAGGATCGAAATTGTCAGTTGGAAGTAATGGTATGATAAAATGAAGAGGAAGACGAAGTTTAGTACCAAAGGTAAAATAAACCAAATTATAACCAAGTTTAAATCTTTGAGCAAATCCGATGGGGAAACGCCATAAATCGCTATTCAGCAATAAGAGATTCCACGAGGGCCAGTTTTGGCTGTAATATCTGTAAAAGGAATAACTTCAGACCAACCAATAAAATGATTAATTTCTTTTATTACGTAACTAAAAACCATTCGCTGGGGGAAAAGGACTAATAACGTCAAGATAAACGTGATTGAAGCAAGTAATAAGTGTAGAGATTTTCTTAGAAGGGTTATGTATGACCAGGCCCGCAATTAAGTAACTGCAGTAAGGGGACTTGGCATGACTGAGAGGAACGAATGAAAATAAAGAAATCGAGTCAAAAGCTGTAACAAAAGCTACGGATTCAAAACCATAATATTGATAACTTGACATAACTTTTACTTCTTGGGAATCGTTGATAAATATGGAACTTTTAATTCTGTTTCCTGTTCTTTCACCTCTCAGCAGCACTTAAATAAAAAAACCCTGATAAATTCTAGTAGGACTGTCGGCTTTGTACTAGATTCCTTCCATCTTCCTGCAAACCAAATTTACATGTAAACAATCTAGTACTGGTAAAATGTAAAATTTAGCAGAGAAAACCACTGAATGCATTATACATGTAATAATACATTTAAAATAAAAATGTTAAAAAACCCAATGCCACTCATTCTCAATATCCCGTATTTATTTGCATCACACCATCAGCTTGCTATCTTGTGATTGCTTGCTATCCTACATTATTTTGCCACAAACAAAGACACACGACTTTACAACTGTTTTAATAAACCACATGCCTCAATATACATAGTTAAGGTAATTCTGTACCCTTCACGATGTTTTAACACGTAAAGAAATGTGCAGAAATGACAGAAAAAGAAGGAAAAGGAAACATCAACGACAACAAAAGAACAAGGTTAGGCTAAGAGATAACAGTTATTCACAGACTTAACGACATTCAAACTATATGATGCAGGGAAGCACTCAGATCCCAAAGAGTTCCACACTCTAGCACTCAGAGGAAAAAACTACGAACATTGAAAAACTTTTTATAACGAGGGACAACAGCTGCATGAGGATGAGAGAAACAAATCACACGAGATGCAAAAGACTAAGTTGGTACCAACGAGGAAAGCTCCTCGGACGTCTTTACATGATAATGCCTATAAAGAGACTACGACAAGCCCAATTCCGTTAATGAAACAAACGATTGAAGAGTACCAGCAAGATTTGAAGCTGTCAGATTGCAAACAGGTCTCTGAGCACAATCACGAAGATCAACATAAGATGACGGAGCACCTGTCCAGATATGGCAACAGTAATCTAGCAAAGGGCGGATGGTAGATTTATAGAGATAATAGATGGCCTCAGTTGTAACTTAATTTCTGGCACGATACAAAGAATTAATCTTTTATTAACAAAATTGCCAATAAAGTGAATATAAGTACCCCATAAAAGATTTATAGAAAATCACAAACCAAGCTTTTTTACTGATGAACATTCCTTAAGAGGAGAGGTAACTTCACCATGATAACATGATTAGAACTTAATCCACAACCACCTGAACATCAGCTGCACAGTCTTCAATCTGAAGTAATCGGACCACTTACAAGTTATCCAACGTCTGCCGATCTAATTGTTTTACTGCTTTGTTCAACTGCAAAAATATGCCACACTACTATTGGTTTACACGTTTTTACTTTTCTGAAATAACTCTTCATGAATTTAGCTTGAATTATCTTAACTTTGTATTAAATTAGATAAAGGGCAACATTTGTTACTCCAATAGTTTAATGTTTAAAAGACTTAACAAACTCAATTAAATTTATTTTGGCATTTAAGCTTCAATCTTCATTTTTTTTTTCTTTCGGCTGCTCCCTGATTCAGGGGTCGCCACAGTGAATTTTCGTCCTCCATATGGCACGATCTTGGGCGTCATTTCGTCTTAGCCCCTTCTCCATCATATCAACTTTGATGTTATTCAACCGTCTTTGCTTTGGTCGCCCTCTTCTTCTCCTTCCTGGTATATCCATCGTCAGCACTCTTCTCCCGACATAGCCCTCTTCTCTTCTCTCCACGTGCCCGAACCATCTCAATCTGGACTCACTTATCATCTGGGAGAGTTCTCCAACACCCAGCCTGTTTTTCACTATCTCGTTACGCAACTTGTCTCTTCGAGTAACACCCAGAGCCCATCGAAGCATTCTCATTTCTGCTACGTTCATCCGTTTCTAGAATCCTACCGTCAAAGGAGCAGTTTCCATGCCGTACATCATTGCCGGTCTTATTATGGCCTTGTAGAGCTTGCTCTTCACTTTCTCTGGCACTCTTTTGTTGCACATCACCGCCGTTGTCTTTTGCCAACTGCCTCATCCAACTTGGATTCTTTTCTTCACCTCTTTGTCACTGCCTCCGTCATATTGTATAGTTGACCCCAGGAACTTGAATTCCGTCACTTTCGGAACCTCCTCACCGGTGATCGAGATCGGTGGTAGGTTCTTATCTTTGTTGATACACCGGTACTCTGTTTTTGACCTGCTGACCTTCATCCCTCTTTTCTCCAAGGCTCCCCTCCAATTTTCCAGCTCTTCTTCAGCTTCTGCCTTCTCTCCGTTAATCAGTACTACGTCATCTGCAAACATCATGTTGCCAGGGCTTGGACTCCTGATGGGATCGGTGAACACGTCCATGACCACTGCGAACAAGAGAGGGCTTAAAGCTGAACCTTGATGTAACCCAACCTCCACTTTGAATGGTTCTCTCTGTCCAGCCGCGCACTTCACCACTGTCTCACATCTACTGTACATGTCTTGTACACACTTCACATACTTTTCTGTGACGCCTCTTTTTCTCAACGTGTACCATACTTCCTCTCGCGGTACCCGATCATAAGCTTTTTCTAGATCAACAAACACACAATGGAGCTCTTCCTGCCCTTCCCGATGTTTTTCTGCCATCAAACGCAAAGCGAAGATGGCATCAGTCGTACTCCTTTTCGGCATGAAGGCGAACTGTTCCTCACTGATTTCTGCTTCCTTCCTGATCCTGCTATCGACCACTCTCTCCCATAGCTTCATTGATTGACTCATGAGCTTGATGCCCCTGTAGTTGGTACAGCTTTGTATATCTCCCTTGTTCTTAAAGATGGTTATAAGGGTGCTTTTCCGCCAGTATTCAGGCATGTGCTCGGTGACCAAGATGTCGTTGAACAATGACGTCAAGAACGCAAGGGCACTAATTCCTAAGCATTTCCACACCTCTGCTGGGATACCATCCGGGCCGACTGCTTTTCTATTCTTCATTCGACTTAGAGCTGTCTTCACCTCTTCCTCGTTGATCTACTCCACAGGTCCTTCACGTATCTCTTCTACTTCATCCCTCCTTTCCCTTGGATTTTCCTCATTCATTAGCTTCTCGTAATACTCCTTCCATCTCTTTAGAATGTCTTCTTCTGAATTCAGAACATGGCCCTCTACGTCATTTATCATTTTCACATGCTGAACATCCTTGGAAGCTCGATCGAACTGTTTTGCCATGCGATAGACACTTTTCTCTCCTTCAGTAGTCTCGAGATTAGATTGTTGTAAATTTCTTCAAAAGCTGCAGACTTGGCTTTCGCCACACTCCTCTTCGCTTCTTTACTGACATTACAGTACTCCTCTTTGCTTTCATCAGTTTGAGATTTACTCCATTTCTTGTATGCCTCTTTCTTCTTCCGAAGACATCCCTGTACTTCGTCATTCGACCACCAAGTATCTTTGTTTGGTTTTCCCTTACCCAAAGTTTCACCACTTACCTCCTTGGCAATCGACTTGATGGACCCAGACGGAATATTCCAGTCAACTGGAAACACCTCACCAAATTCCTTTTTCACTTCCGAGACAAAACTATCCCTACACTCTTGCTCTTTCAATTTCCACCATCTGATCTTTGGCTCCGTGCTCTTTGCTCTCTTTGCTTTCACACTGAACTTTACCCTACAGACAGCTGGTCGATGCTGACTTGCAACACACTCCCCTGCTACTGCTTTGCAGTCCATAACCTCCTTTTGGTGTTGCCTCCTGCGGAGGACATAGTCGATCTGCGTCTTGTAGTTTCCGCTGTGATAGGTGATTCTTTGCTCATTTGTCTTCCTAAAGTACGTATTGGTAATAGCTATCTCACAGCTTGTTACAAACTCAACTACTCTTTCACCTCCTTCATTCCTTGTTTCCCATCCATACCTGCCCATTACGTATTCATCTCCAGCGTTGCCTTTGCCAACATGTCCATTCAGGTCTGCGCCTATGAACAACCGTTCCGTTCTCGATACTCTCGTCATGGTGGAATCTAGGTCGCTCCAGAAGTCCTCTTTCTCAGCTTCATCACACCTTACTTGTGTTCCATATGCACTGATAATGTTAGTCTGCAATCCTCTTACTTCCAGTCTCATCCATATGATTCTGTCACTAACTCGCTTTACTTCGATCACGCTTCCAACTAAACTTCGTTCGAGGATGATGCCAACCCCATTTCTCTTGTTACCTGTGCCGTAGTAATACAGCTTGTACCCGTCACCTATTTCTCTGTCTTTTGCCCCTTTCCATTTAGTCTCCTGGACACACAAAACGTTGATGTTTCTTCTTTGCATGAAGTCCACTCCTTCTCTTGAACTTCTTGTCATGCTGCCGACATTAAGGGTGCCTACTCTTATGCTCACTTCCTCCATCCCTTCTCTCTTCCTAGCTTGCTTCTTCCTTACTCTTCCTCCTCCTCTTCTTCTTCTCGCACGTCTGTTTCCACCAGTAGCATAGTTTCCAGTACCACGCTGGTGACCCACAGTACTGGCGGTCGTTGTTATCCCGGGCCACGACCGATCCGGTATGGTTTTGTTTTGATTTTGACTCATTCGCTTTTGGTTTCGGCATATGTTTTTCCGGTAGGATGCCTTTCCTTACACCAACCACCAGTTACAAGCAGTGGCCTAGCCTTTAGTCTAATGACCTGCTCACAAGGCAGTGATTTTAACCCATGGATGGTGATTTTCTGTCAGGGTTTACTCCCTTAGCATTTGGTAGTGCCCCACCAACTCACAAGGCAGTGAGTGGCCATCTGTGGCCTGTGACCTTGTCCCGAAAGCTCCTACGCCTACTGATGCACCGTCCCTCCATCCAAGTGAGAGTTGCACCTTACCTTTTTAGCATGAAATACAAAGCTTAACCGCGTGTCTTTTTTCACTTTAGGCTATACATATTTTAGTAATGAGTTTTTGTATAGCAAGGATACCAGACTGAGGAAGAGAAAAAGGTTGTGTGAACATGAGATGATGAAAATAAATAATCCCTGGACCGATGTGATGACCAATTGTGAAGGTTAGAAACTTTATTGTCATCTGTCTTGGCTGTTGCAAGGTCATGAAAATTAATAACAAGATATGACCTAGTTGACAAGAGTGCATCGATCTGAACATCAAAAAAACATTTCCAACTAAAATTTTCTTTTGCTTCACATAATGAATATTAGTAGGTATAGAGTTCAAAAGTTGAATTTTTTGTGAAGAGTAGCGATTACAAGAATATTTTACAGCATTGACCAGGGGGCTATTGTCAGCACGTACACAGAATAAACTTCTGTCGAATATGTAATGGTTAAGTATTAGGTACACAGGAAACAGTTTAAGGTCATGAGTACCATACCTTGTTTCAGCAAGTCAAAATCTCTTTGAAAACGATGCAGGTACTTGGCATGTTTTGTCAATGAACCGTTGAGAACAACTGCCAGTAGCCACATTAGAGGTAAAGGCCATTAAGCAGCAGAAAGGGTCTCAGACAGGATGGCTAACAGTTCAGTCTGTGATAAGGTAGATAACCAAATCAAAAGCTAATAATTCCAGTTTGGAAAAGTGAAGTTGTCTCTTGTTATCAGATAACTTTAGCAAAGGATTGATAGCTTAATTAAGCATTAAACAATTGATAAGGCATAGACACTAAAGTTAATAAGGCCTAGTTAATAAGGTTAATAAAGGTGTGGAGGATTAAAATTAATAGACGGCGTGAACTTAGTCAACTATTGGAGTGATTCCGTTAGCGGTGACGTCTTGACCAAGAAAATCTAAAGAGATTGCTCCAAATCGGCATCTGAAAGAGATTTTGAAGACACTATACTCAAGTAGACGTCCGAAAACAAGTTGTAAATGTTGGAGATGTTTAGTTTTATTGTCACTGGAAACTAGAAAATCATCAATGTAAGTATAGACGAAATCGAGACCCCAAAATACTTGAGCTATGCATCATTCAAATGTTTGTGCTAAGTAAAGTATGCCAAAGGGCCAAAGGACAAATTGAAACAATTCAAATGAAGTGAGAATGGGAGTTTCTGGGATATCAGAGGGCAAAATCGAGTAAAATGACTGTATATTTCGGGTAGAGGGGTTGAAAACATTTCCACCAATAGGAATTGCAAGGCGCCTCCTTCCCTCCGCTAGCCTGTGAGAGCCCCTTGGGCAAGGTCGAGTACCCACTTAGCCCCCCGATCAGGGTACGTGAATTCATGGCAGGCAGGTGACGAATGGACTGATGCGCAACTGGAGAGTACTTCCAGAACTGGTCAACTTCTCCTTTGTGTTAGGCAGATGATACCAATTCAGGTAGAATGGCTAAGACTACCCGCTCAGTATGAGCACTGCCCCTATAGAAAGTAATTGCAGCCTACTATAGGTACACTACTGCAAATAACACCATGGTTAGACAATTCAATTCAAAGTCGGTCAACAGCGTTAAAGGGGTCTCCAGTCAAACTGGCAATTCCTCGCTCGGTAGGATTGAGCACGCCCGACATTTGTCACCCGATCGTAATCCTGCGACTGTCCGCAATAAAACATATTTAAGAATAGGAACATGTAATGTACAGACACTCCTCCAGAATGGGAAATTAGACAATGTGAAGCAAGAAATGAAAAGAATGAAATTGAATATTCTCGGACTCACAGAGGTGAGATGGAAGGGAGCGGGCTGCATTAAATTAGACAACTTCACAATCATTTATTTAGGCGGAGATCAACACCAGAAAGGAGTCAGTATTACTTTAGATTCTGAAATTTCAAAGGCCAAGAAAGGTTTCTGGGCTATCAATGATAGAGTCAAGTTAGTCAAGCTTATAAGGGCTACATCCGACATCGGGACTATACCAGCATATGATCCCACAGC
>RDPX01000288.1:54475-69895 GCA_003991215.1 Morbakka virulenta | reverse complement strand
TAGTAGTAGTAGTAGTAGTAGTAGTAATAGTAGTAGTAGTAGTAGTAGTTTGGATTTGGTTTACATCTCACATTTTATTCCTCTTTGTCATAACTAACGCTTTGTTATAAGTAAAGTCTTTATTTTTTCTTGCAGTGTAAGTAAAGCCCATGTATTTTTTGCACCAGACCAGAACAGGAGAGAACAACTTTTGAGACGTAAGTTACAACAGCTTATATTTACTAATACTTATACTTTCTCAGTCAATAGCAATCTCAACTTTATAGTACTTAATGGTACCAGAAAAAGAGGGTTAGAAAGGTTTGGTCTGCTGAAATGAATTAATGAAGCATGGTGAGGTATTTGCATAACTATTCAGCACCCACATAATGTGAATGAAATTTTTGACGTTTTTCCTCCTCTGAGAAAATCGATTTTGCGCCACTTCATTGACATTCCGTTCGGTACGCCACTGGGGCTACCATGTTTGTTCTACCATATTTGTTTACGTTTTTTCCTCGCTACCCTTACGGTAACCGAGTCTGTAAACCTTGCGTTATTATTACTACGTTTGTACCTTAGTCATGAAAGCTCTACTCTATATTCTCAAATTACTGTGTTGATTCCTGAGTTGTAACCTGAACAACTGGCGTGATGATAGAGACGATCTTACTCGTGTCACATCCAACGAATTCCTGTTTACATTTCCATCGATATTTTGGCAGGATCAGGCAGATATACAAGGATTTGTCCACCGACATAGTCAGAGAAAATGGCTACACACAGAGCCCCAAAGCAATGGACAAAAGTAGAGACTGTGAATAGCTTTGAGAACAGGAAAGAGAATTTAAAGAATGTATTATCACTGGATCCCTCGTTTACTCCATTTCTTGTAAGCGGCATTACTTGGGAAAAGAAAACCAGAACAATACCTAACCGTGGGTTCACCGATGACCCACAAACTGTCGCTCCGGCAGTCCGTAAAACAGCTGCCCAGAAAATGACTCATCTTGAATTAATGTTGGGGCAGATAGCCAACTATTGCCCCGTGATTTCGAGGAACACTATTGTCAGGAATTCCACATCAATTGAGTCAATTTGACAAGTTATACGTGCCCACTACGGATTCTAATCAAGCGGAGCCCATTTTCTCGACCTCACCGATATTAAACTTGAGCAAGGTGAACGACCAGAAGACCTATTCTAAAGACTTATGGCCTTCGTAGAGGAGAATTTACTTACCCCAGGAGAAGCCATCACCCAGCATGGAGACCAACCCATCGAATAAGAGGAGTTAACCCCCTTCCTCGAGAACATTGTAGTATTAATATAGTTAAAATTAACTCACCCAGACTTACCTAAGCTAGTGAAGCAACGTTACGGTACAGAACTTCGATCGAGAACACTAGCTAGTATAAAACCAGAGATTTCGCAAGCTCTAGAGACTCTTCTGAATGAGATCCATACCACCAGTGATGTTAGGGTTATGAGAACATTCAACAATCAGAGGACCTAATACCGCCCTCAAACGTTGTCCAAAGATTCTAAACGTTCCTAACGTTCCAAACCTACATGTCCCCTCTGCAAGCAAGCTGGACGTCGCTCTACTGAACACCTTCTGAGTACATGCACCTTTCTGCCAGAATCCGACAGACGTTACATGACAAGAACCAGACTCCTTGCCGCCCTCGACGATTTGGACCTCAAAGACGATATTGATGGTCAATCATCACCGGAAGACCCGCCTTCTGCCAGCCGTTCAGTTACACTGGAAACACCCTCATCCGCTGTTCAGCGTGTTAAAGTTGGTCAATCTCCCTTCATTAACGCCTATCACCACCATGTACCTGTCACTGTGATCCTCGACTCTGGAGCAGAAACCAACATGATCTGTGAGTCTCTCGCCATCAAACTGAACGCTAAATTATCCAAGAGTAATCAGCATGCTCTCCAGGCTGATGGACAGTCACCTTTACACGTAAAAGGAGAAACAAGATTAACTTTATCTCGGGGCAATGAAAGTTTTCATTTTGAAGCCCTTATAGTCGAAAACTTGGACGTAGATATGTTGGGAGGTGTCCCATGTATGGACGTTAATGACATTACTATAAGACCTTCCAAACAACAAGTCATCCTCACTAATGGTACCTCCATTCGTTATGATCTTCCTTCAAAGAATCCACCTCAAGTACGTCTAACAACCACCACCTTGAGAGCCCCTTCGAGCACAACAGTTTGGCCGGGTGAGTTTATAGAGCTATCTTCTCCGTTACCATCATTGTCTGATTCCGAAATCGCTCTCGAAGCTCACATCCAATCCCCATCTGACAGCTGGCCATCCCCTGATATCATCGAAACCGTTGACGGGATGCTTAGTATTCCAAACAACACGTCAAAACCAATCAATATCAGAAAAAGCCAACATATTGCCCAGATCGAACCAGCTTACATCCCACCATCAGCTACTACCAGCACAAGACAAGCGTCACCTGATACACCAAGCCTCCACGACACTAGATCTCAACTACACTATAAAGCCATTCAGACTGACCATGACTACATCTTACCAGAGACTTTTTGTAACAAATTTCATGAACTACACCAGTCATTTGCTGACACGTTTGACCCTACCTTCCCCGGTTACAATAGTAATGTAGGCCCCTTAAAGGCCACAGTTAACATGGGCCCCGTTGAGCTCCCTCAGAGAAAAGGACTATTACCACAGCATTCCCGTAACAAACTTGAAGAACTTCAATCTGAATTTGACCGCCTCGAAACCCTTGGAGTATTTAAACGACCCAAAGAATCGGGAATCACTGTCGAATACCTTAATCCCTCCTTCCTTGTAAAGAAACCTTCAGGAGGCCATCGGCTGGTCACATCCTTCACCGAGATTGGCACGTACTCAAAACCACAACCATCCTTGATGCCAGATGTTGATTCTACCCTTCGCAAGATCGGTCATTGGAAGTACTTGATAATAACTGATTTAACAAGTGCTTTCTTTCAAATCCAGTTAGACAAGTCGTCCATGAAATACTGTGGAGTCGCTACACCCTTCCGTTGTATTAGAGTTTACACAAGAAGTGCAATGGGAATGCCAGGGTCCGAAACCGCCCTGGAAGAACGTATGTGTGCTGTACTAGGTGACCTTATCGTTCAAGGTTGCGTAGTCAAAATTGCTGACGACTTGTATTGTGGTGGCGAAACACCCGATGAACTTTTGAGAAATTGGGAGAAAGTTTTAATTGAACTCTCAAACTCCACCGTTAGCCTCTCCGCTTCAAAGACCGTTATCGCACCCAGATCCACCACTGTCCTCGGTTGGAAATGGCAACAAGGTATCCTGACTGCTACCTCTCACAGATTGACAGCTCTATCCACTTGCAACCCACCCAAGACTGTTAAGGGTTTCCGTTCCTTCATCGGTGCATTTAAAGTACTTTCTCGCGTTATTCACAGATGCTCCAACCTGCTATCACCATTGGAAAAATCCGTCGCTGGCCGCTCCTCAGGTGAGACCATATCTTGGAACGACTCACTCCTCTCGAACTCTGAAAGAGCCAAACAAGCGTTAAACGATCCAAAGACCATCCATCTACCTCGTCCTGATGACCAACTGTGGATCGTGACCGATGGTGCTGTCAAAACCCATGGCCTATGACCTACTCTCTACATCACCCGTGACGATAACAAGCCCCTCCTATCTGGATTTTTCAGCGCTAAACTTAAGAAACGTCAGATAGACTGGTTTCCTTGTGAACTGGAAGCCCTATGTATTGCAGTTTCGACTAAACACTTCAGCCTATATATCGTTCAGTCCACCCACAAACACTGTGTATTGACTGACAGCAAGCCATGCGTCCAAGCTCATCAGAATCTCTCAAGAGGATCATTTTCAACCAGTTCAAGACTTACTACCTTCATGTCTGCTGCCAGCTGTTACCAGACATCAATCCGTCATCTCAGTGGCACCGCCAACACCCCATCTGACTTCACATGTCGTAACGCCGAAGAATATCTTGACGGGTCATGTCAAGTTTGTCGCTATGTGTCTGAAATCAAACAATCCCCAGTCAGAGCAGTTTCTGTTAAGGACATTTTTCTGGAACTGTCAAACTACCATTCACCACAAGATCCACTTAGCGCACTGTTCAAAGCAAAGATCCTGACCTACGCCGTACACATGCCCATTTGACCCAGGGCACTCGTCCATCTAAGAAAGCCACCAACATAGGAGACGTGAAACGTTACCTACAGTCCGCTACTATCGCCAGAGACGGTCTACTTGTCGTTCGCCCAGAAGAACCATTTTCACCCACCATCGAACGCATCGTAATCCCACGAAGCTCATTTCCTGGTCTACTAGCGTCACTTCACATTCGCCTGGACCACCCTTCTCCTCATCAGATGAAGCAAGTCCTTCGCCGTCACTTCTTCGCCCTCGACATGGATCAACCCGTTGAAGAAATGTCATTGTCATGCCACCTATGCACACCTTTGAAGACCATCAAACATGCAGCAGAGCCCCAATCAGTGTCTTCGTCTCCAACAACCGTTGCTTCTCAGTTTGCATCCGATGTACTACGTTAAAACCGGTCATCGTAGATGGTGAAGATAAGGTATCCCTTCGGAACGCCCTCGTTTCTCTCATCTCACAAATTCGATCCCCCGATGGACCCCAAGCAACCGTCCGTGTGGATCCTCAAGTCCGACGAAATCCGTCAAAAGTACAGTATCGTCATCGACATTGGATCTCCCAAAAACAAGAACAAGAATCCTATCGCCGAGAGGGCCATACAAGAACTCGAACTTGAACTGTTAAAACAAGATCCTTCGGTATCTCCCGTCGATCAAGCTGCTCTTCCGATTGCCACTGCACGCCTTAACTCACGCATTCGATCTCATGGGTTATCCGCCCTAGAAATGGTCACACAACGCAACCAGTTCAACAACACACAAATCACCGTGTCCGACGAAATACTCATTTCAGCTCAATCATCCTCCAAAGACGCCAACCACGTGTCCAGCAAAAATTCCAAAGCCCACGGCAAACCACGTCGATCAACTCCGTCGATCCATCCAGGTGATCTACATCAAGACTTCAACAAACATTCTGCCCGTCCGCGTTATATTGTCGTATCTACTACTTCAACTCATTGCACCATCCGTAAGTTCACCGACACTCAACTTCGTAACGCAACATATGAAGTCAAGTTGGACGACTGTTTCCTCGTACCAGGTGACTTCTCTCCGACCACCCTCGCTTCAACAAGACGACATCCCGTAAACCAACTGGATTCAGATGACGACTCTACGACAGCCACTTCAGATTCCCTAATTGAAGAACAACCAACACCACCTGTTTCAAGTCCACCCCAACTTGTCGCCATACCTCCTGAACTGACTCAACCACCTGAACTGACTCAGCCACTTGCGTCTGTCACCCCTGCAACAGATGATGTCATACCTCCACTGCACCCAACACGAAAGCGCCAACCACCATCTTACCTCAAAGATTATGATTGCAATTGAACTTTCTTAAAAAGTCGATTAGCTTTATGTATATATTTTTTTTACAAAAAGACAGAAGGCAGTCACGCCACTACATTGACATTCCGTTCGGTACGCCACTGGGGCTACCATGTTTGTTCTACCATATTTATTTACGTTTTTTTTCCTCGCTACCCTTACGGTAACCGAGTCTGTGAACCTTGCGTTATTATTACTACATTTGTACTTTAGCCAAGAAAGCTCTACTCTATATTCTCAAATTACTGTGTTGATTCCTGAGTTGTAACCTGAACAACTTCAATTCGTGATTTGTGTGTTAAGCCAAACACATGTTTTGTTTGATTGGTTTCATCATTTGTACATACCATATTCTTGCTAATAAGTACCCTGGGTACCTAAAGCTTTATATAGAAGGGACACTTTTTAGGGTTAATAAAGATTAATGAAAAATTTAGTACAGCTTTTAATAGGTTGTATCATGATTCAGCACATCCCTTTTTAGCGTTTTTAGCTATTCATCTTACTAGGCCTGTGGCGCACTGCATTTCTGGAAAATAATAAAACATTGATTGTTGGTTACAATATGTGAGCCAAAATCTGATAAAATGTTTGATCAAACATCAAGGTACTGGATATTATGAGCCAAATCGGTGATAACAAACTCAGCTGCTGTTGGAGAAGCAACCCAGCATCAATTTCCCATAGGTTTCAACACACCATTTACTTTTGGTAAGAACTGAGGCTGGTCAGTATGATTGTATAGCATATGGACTAAAATTGTAGCTTGGTGATGCAGAGGAGAGAGTTTCCACTTTGCATGGTAACCAAGAGACTTGACATTCATTTATTTTGGTCCTAAGTGGATGATAAGGTGGACCTTATTGTCTTGATTGTTGTAGAGAGTGGAGGTGGAACCATGACTCTTGACTGCTCTGCAGGTAGTGAATTATTGCTGGTCACTGCACTTGGGGAGAGTAATGGTCTTTTGATCTTCTGGGTGGTTTTTTCATCCCGATGAAAGGCATGTTCAGTAGTGTGGGTCAAGTGGATTATGTCAATAGGGGGTTTACCAGTAATGATCTACTCAAACAGAGCAAAGTACAGTGACCATCTCAATATGGTCCCTGCAGGTAATTTATATGCTATCGGAAATGGTCATAGATCCTTTACAGTGCACTATGGTGACCAGACATCCTTTATTTCAAAGGATTGTCTCTTATTTTTGAAAACCGTCCTTTAATATTTTCTTGTCCTTTAATGTCATTTATTTGCAAATAAATCTTGAAAAGTCCTTCATTTCCAGCTATCCATGCATGTAACTGCTTTGCCACTGTCAGAAGTCTGACAAAATGAGTCCTGAGTATTTGAAGCCAGTAGGCATGCATTTAAATAGATTTGGCAGAATGTTGTGTTGGTTCACCAAACCTACAATGTTCTACATGCATCCCATCAACTGTTGATCACTTGATGAAAGGATGGGCTTGGAAGCTTGCGAGTGTCTGGTGCAGTACACAAGTAAAATCACCTAACAATAGCTTTGATCATGGACTAATAGGTTGTACACATCGAAAAAAAGGTAATTTCAGGGAGACGATTTTAGCTCAAATCTGCTTCTCAGCAGTTTGAACTTCTATCTATAACTTGTGTCTTGCAGCAATAATAAGAGTTCTTTGATTATATTGTAGCAAAGTAAATAGCTTCCCATATGTCATAATATAATTGCTAGAGTATCTGAACTGCCTATGTTCTTTAGCAATTTAAGAAAAACGCTTGGTCCCCTCTCCTTATTAATCTGGTAAGGTCTTCAGATGCGTCGAATCGCTCTGCATTATCCATATATTGTTCTTGTGCTTCCTTGCATGCACCAATTGACGGTGACCGCTGGCATTCGTCCTTTCAAAGAAGATAACGATCCACTAAAATAATCCTTGACCCCAACTGTATGTACAGGTAAATGGCACTATAACAGGCGCCTGAGGGTCCTGTAAGAGAAGCAGGTACCAGGTATAAAGGGCAGTTTTAATTCTTCCTGGTTGCCATCTATTGAATAGTGAGTTTTATATTCTTATTAAAGCAGGGTATTGTATCGCATTACGTTATTATATTTTTGCCACATCGTCAAAACTTGGACGGCTAACTTGAACGCTGAATTACGTTGAGTTTCAGCAAACATCTAGTGACATCAAACTGCTTGCTTGTTTATCATTGCTAGCAGCTGCTTTTAACGAGTAATGACACTGACATGAGCTCTTTGGACAAAAAGAGCTGAGTATTGTTGTCCTTTTACTTTCGACATTGAATTCAACAGTTTAAAATCAATTACAAAAAAATTCAGTTATGACTTGATTAAACTTGACCTTTCAGCTTCAATTAAAATTAGCAGCTGTTTTGGCCTTCGGGCAATTACACTTTTTTATTTTCATTTTATAAGTTCATAATATGGCTGTTCTTTAAGTATAAAACTTTTTTTTAAAATTAACTGATCAAATCAAGAACACAACATGTATTGCTGAAAAATACATTGTAGCACTCAAGCAATTAGGCAGGAAAAAGTACAAAATTTAAATAGTTTCCTATTTATTTAATTNGAGAGAGAGAGAGAAAGAGAGAGAGAGAGAGAGAGAGAGAGGGAGATATGGATAGACAGATAGATGGATAGATAGATAGATAGATAGATAGATAGATAGATAGATAGATAGATAGATAGATAGGTGGATGGATGGATATGTAGAAAAAGATAAAAAAATAGATTTTATATCTTTTCTTTCTTCCATTTCTTCCTTCTTAATCCTATGGTGTCATTGGAAGGTACAGTTTCTGTCGCCAGAAATTGAAGTGTGCTTGGGTTTTTTTTGTCTTATCTTCTTTCTTGCTCTTGGTCTTCTCTTCATTGCAGACTTCGGTCTAAATACACTGCAAATAAAGCTTACTTGAAACAAACCTCAGCCTTCATATACCTCTCATCAATAATCATTTCCATTTTCATATTTCTTCAGAGCAAAGGATTGTTTGTATTTACTTTCAATTAGAAATCCCACACTCTCTCCAAATCCTAACAACTATTTCATTAAAAATCTTATTTCTGGCATCCAGAATTATAGCTGAAAAAAGATCGCTAAGCACTGACCCCTGATGAAGACACGTTTATTTCAGAATCGTCAGTGAGCATAACGTGTCTGTATTTCATTCTATACGGTTTATGGTTGCATTGGCCAGTTTGTCTGATGTGCAGTTTTTATTTAGGCCCGGCTGAGCTATATCACTGACAACTTGGGACCATTTTTCGTTTTGCAAACAGTAGGCATTTGATTTAAAAAACTGATTTTTAATTTTGTAAGGAAACCTCTTCGGGCTGTAGCAACTGAGGACAGTTCTAATTACATTTAACTTTCTGTGAAGCTGCCAGAAAATACTCCCACCAGCTCTGAACTATCAAAACCTGGATTTTTAAAAAATCTTCCTTGGCATTTACTGCACACGAATAAAGCTTTATCTCAAAAAGCTGTTTAAACTTGACAAATCGTAAAAAAATTGGATGTCGGTTGTTTTTTCTCACAAATGGAGTTTCAATTCAGAAATCTTTTCTTTTAATCTGTAAAAGAAATGGAGAGGCAAAGATATGAAAAATAAGGGTTTGATACAGATTTTTTTCTTCAAAAGCCCCATAATATTTTTATGACCAGCCAATTTAAGCCATTTTCACTTGAATTCATTCATTTATTTAATGCTGTGGGTTATGTGGCAGCGGTCATGACTCCCGCCAGTTTCTCTCTCTCTCTCTCTGCCATTTCTCTTGGGTTTGTCTAATGCCAGTGCTCAAGCATCTCGAGACCACCTGTCGTGCATGGTTGGGCCCTATAACCGATTACCCGACCAAGGAGAGACCAGAGGTCTACACTCATCTCAGTCAAAAGGCCGAGCAGGAATACAACTACAATGGGTGTCAAATGTATGCAGTAAATGAATATATGGTCAGAAAATCTCACTTCATGTAAAATTGGGGAATGTTGTAGGCATGGGATTAGCTGGACAGTTATATATATAGCCTCAGAGTAAGACTAAGTTGTTTCTGGGTCATCACTGCTTCTATTCGTAATTACTGATGTGTCCCGCAATCGTAATATTTACTAATAACAATTCTTAGGATGGTGATGATTCAATATCCTGAGCTGCTAAGATTCCCGAAATAAATGACGAAATACAATATTAGACAGGCAAAACAAAAATCATCCTAAAAAATAGGCAACTATAATGATATAAATAGCCTTGAAGTTCTTCCAGTCAGCGAACATTTGTTTCTTATTTCTAGGGACATCTTCAATTACCAGAGCTGAGTATGTCTCGAAGATACAAGTCGAGCAGAACAGAGCTCCTATTAAAAAAAAGGTAAAAGGAAATATTAACTAAGCATGAATAGCAAATCACACTGTCCTTTCCTGCCTTGGTTTGTTGTTTTGTTTGCTGAAGAAATACATGTTTACAAAACGTGTACTGTTCTGTACTTCCCTACTTTTCTTTCTCCCTTCCTACCCCTCTGTCTCCTTCCCTCTTTCCCCTTTTCTTTTTCTTTCTCTCGCTCTCTATCATGCAGCATAAAACAGCTAGAGTACTGTGATCACCTTTCGGTGGAATCAGTGAGAAGTGAGTACTGTTGTACTTGAAGGAGCAAGTAATTGGGGGAGGGCTACAGATGTACAGATGTGTACGAAACTCTGTGAACAGAAATGATTTTTATTAATCTTGCATAAAAACTATTTCTCGCTTTTTTCAAACACCTGTCTTACTTGTTTGTTAATGTTAATTGTGGTCCAAAAATCTGTGTATTATCAGAGTCTTGTTAAAACAATAAATGTTTTCAGGAGGGAAATGGATGTGCATTTTACTGGTAACAGCGGTTCACCATTTAACATCTAGAAAACATTGTTTTGAACGTTGATATTCCAAATTCTGAAATAAGCGCAACTTCCTTGTGCAATCCTCTTTTTGAGTGTGAAGCCTTAATGCGTTCAAAAGCTCCGAAAATAAAGATTAAACAAGTGCCTATGGCGCTTATTTAAGGAATACGTGATAAAAAGCATAATTACATATTAAAATGATGACGTTAAGCTATGGAATAATCGTATACCTCCTATCTGAATTAATGATCTCGCAGGGTACTTATTTAATTGAATCTTACAGGGAAATTCAAATACCTTTTATTTTCAACTTTAAACATTGTTTCGGAAGATCCACTCAAAACGTTTCAATTTTTTTCTGTTTATCCCTAACGGGTTATAGCCAAAAGACAAAGAAGTCAAGAAGATCTTCACAGTTCCATACACTTACTGGCTTTATGCCTTGTATGGTTCTTAACAAAAAAATATTCCAACAGCTAAAATGTTCACTGGAGAACCTAAGCAAGGATGTTTTACTTAAACACGATGGAAGGAACTCCTAGCAGAAAAGCATAAAGCGTTTATGCGGAAGGAGAATATTTTATCTGTATGCCAACTTGTCATTTACAACAGTAACTTTAAAGGATACTTGTCTCTGATTAGATTTCAGCGATGTGACTTAAATGAAAGATTGATAGAGCTAAATTGAATTGCTTCGCTTTTCTTTTCAGATGAAACAAAGAGAATGGAGAGAGGAACAAAGGCGTAGAGAAGATGCCGAGCTTGCTGAAATGAAACAAAGGCAAAGAGAAAAGGTACTTGATTGGGGTAGAATTTCTTGATATCTTGGAGTGGTCTTAAAAGTGTTGAGGCTACTTTGAGATTATTATATGGCGAGAAACGTTTTGTAATCTGGTCTTTGATATTGAATTCTTTGTGGGGGGTAGCTAAATGTTGACAGAAGTTGAAAATATTTTGAGTAGGGGAGTGAAAGGAGGGTGAAAGTTGACGTCATTCTTTGAAAACATTCAATAACTCTAAAAGCTAAAAGCTTCTCTTAACTCACACGGGAGTTTATAAACAACCTATGTCAGTACCCTCCCTTCAGGTGTTGGCTGCTGTGTCCATTCAACAACAGACCTGTCCGAGGAAGTGACGGACATATGTCCAGGAATCTAAATGGGAGTGAAAATAATGTGAGTGAAGCAGAGGATGAAGAGAGCAGATATGATGTTAATTTTACCTAACGAGTAGCATTTGATGGGACTATTTTTGACGCCATTGAAAGTTTTCTTGAAGCATAAAAAACAGGTTCAATTGAAAGCTTATTTCAAGCAATTATTTTTTTTCTTAACTTTTACATTTCACTCGGATTTCCTTTTATCACCCCTGCCTCAAACGTCAAATCCCCTTATAGTTAGAAATCCATAAATTACGAATAAAGAGTCGATATTTTATCTTCCTTTGCAGAAAAAGTCCAGGGAAAAAAGGGCTCAAAATTGACGTCAACTTTAGGGAGAGGGGGGTTAGAACTCCAAAAGTTGATAAGAGTTGACAAGAGGGGGAGGGGCATTAAAAAGGCTTAAAAGTGGTTGACGTCATTTGTGAACGATCCCTAATTATGTGAACTGCTCTTTAAAATGACTTTTTCCTAAAAGGTGTCAATAGTTTTTCATAACAAAACTCTTCCATTGGTTTCAATAACGGCATTGGTTCATAACAAGTAAAATTCAGTATCTCCTTTTTGGTATGTTAGAGCAAGGTCTGTTCAGTTGAGTTTGAAATTCTTTCCTGATCAACCAATTCAAGGTATTGGTACATTAGTTAATCTCAACCCCATATATACGAAGAAAATGTATTGATAATTGACAAAAACTGAGAGCTAAAGGTTTTACAATTTTGAAATCTTGACATCAAAATAAGCCTTTTCCTATTTCTTTGGCCATTGGTTAGGCACTGCATAACACATAATGGTAGCATTTTACCTCCGAATAAGTGAACCTTAATTAAAGAAGAAAAGTAATGAAAGAGAGAAGTCATTAAATAGAGACGTACAACACTGAAAAAAGTATGAAGAGTTATTTCCAGGTCATTTCTTTTTGCAAATAGGTATAATTTATTTCTATTCACATATTTTTTGTCAGGCTGAGAATTTGAAACGAAAGGAAAAAGAGAAAAAGGACAAAGAAAAGATGAAACAACAAGAGATCACTAATGAAACAAGAAGGTAACAAAGAATATTTTACTTTCGGTATGAAGTTTGTCTAACTTTTTCATTTACCTGTTTCTTTTTTGTGCTGAATTTCTAATTGTCGATTCAGAAATGTTTCTATCCAAAAATAGTTCATGCTTTTTTATTGTAAGTACGAAAATGTCACTCGGTGTTTGTGATTAAGTGCAAAATCCTTATCGTGTTTTCACCTTTTGCCAGTGCGAATGACAACAAAAAATAGAACTTGAATACTCACGTAAACAAACTTAGATTTGTTTTCTTTCTTATACAGAGTACCAAATTAATTACGTGTGCTAATATGCGCCAAGTTGCAGATCTCTTGCACAAATGTGCTTATTTAAAGGTAGCTCTATATCTAGTTAGCTTTTCTGGTATCATCGGCCTTTAAGCTTCCATTATATCCCAAGACCTTAAAATAAACCTTCTCTAATTAAGTCCTTCTCATGGGGAGGAGTGTCTCTTTAGACGCGATTTCAACAATTTTAGAGATGGTGTCTCAGAAAAATCATCAGTGTTAGTGCCACCCTTTCATAGCTTCAATGGTCAGGGGGTCCAGAAAATATTCGGACAAAAGACGGACACCACACGCAAATTTATATACTCAAGATGTGGTAGTACTGGCTCTACACAGACTCGGAAAACCAGCCATTTTCCAGTAGTCTCAGGGTTCTACGTTCTAATTTGTGTGTGAAAGGATTCTTTTATTTCTATCCTCCTTATATTCTTGCAATATGTGAGACAAGCTCCAATGACAGGGTGTGATTACTGATGCTAAATATCATTCATGGCTTTGTGTATCTATTTTTCTCTAAAGACTTCAAACTCATGAGTTTTTGGAAAATTAACAGTAGTGTTTTAAATACTGCTAAGTTAATTGGTGTTTAATTCTCGTTCTCGAGCAGAAAGCGTGATTTCATTGCAAGGTTGTTTTCTACCAACTTTGCCTGTGCTCCTTCACAAACTGATGAGATTTTGGAATACGTTATCATAAATCCGAAACTGATTGCAAAGGTTATTCATGGGCCTGACGAATATAAAGCTCCTTGTCGAGATTTGATTCCGGTAGTTGTTTTTGAAGCGAGTGGTTCTAATTTTTTTTACTTTTTTATTGTCAAGCTTTTTAATTATTTGCTATCGGATTATTATTTTCCTTTTTCCTGCAAGATTTCTAATATTGCCCCCTTCTTCAAGAATGGGGCAACATCGATTTATAGATCTTCTTTTTTGTCACTGGTGAGGCCATTGAACATTTTATCAACAATGCACTGGTGCATTTCCTACAGAACCTTTTTTTTGTTCAGTACGAATTCAATGAATCCCACCACCACCAACAACAACAACACACACGCACACACTGGTGACCTCATCCATGGCTCAGAAATGAGATGAAAAACACACGTGATATTTTATATATTCCTGTACATTAAGCACGCAGATATTTTGAAAACATTGGTATTTTAACGACTTTCGGGTCTTTCAGGTAATTAATTCTTGGCATATTTAAGAAATTACCCGTCTTGGATTCGAACTTTCTTTTCTCAATTTGTTATATTTTGTTATTATTTTTCTTTAGCACCGCAGCTATACATCGAGTAATAAGTCTTTATTTTATTGTTGTTATTTATTTTTATTTACTTGCTTTCTGTCCCCTCCCCCTCCCCCTCCCCCCAAAGCGAAGTGGACAAACAGTATTTCTTACATGCTTTTTTTTCGTTTAGAAAAAGACTTGAATACTTTTCCGGTAGAAGCTAGTGAAAAAAGAAGATATAAAAAAGAAAAGGAGCAGAACATTTCATTTTTAACTAATGGATTCGTGTCAATGGAGCACGTTTGATTATCAAGCTTTAACCATCTTACGAAATATGCCTTAAGGACTATCTCTGCTTTCATAAAAGCGTTTAATGATGTGGCTGCCTGCACAGTCTTCATCAAGTTGAATCGATCAACAAAAAATGACAAGATTAAGTAAATGCTCGAATAATTTCTTGCCACAAGAAGTACTCAATTTAACTGTTTGTAACAAATTAACGAAAGAGAGTCCTGGTTTGTAAGGGAAAGTGATTCGCGACAAGAGTACGTACATTTTTCATCGGTATTTTATTGGCTATTATATCAGCAGACAACTGTGGATTTGTCCTTGGATAAACACGTCTTTAATGTCTTTTTATAATAGTTTCCTAATAATGATAATAATGGAAACTTTTTATTTTTCCGAACACATACAATTGCAAACCTCACTAATCAAGGTAGTTTGCATTGGCTTGCCCATTTAACAAAATTAAATATATTACTAATAAAATTAATAAAACGACAAGAATTCAGTGTTTGTCCATGGTTGCTTTCCACGACAGAATATGTAGTATGTGATGCGAACGATATTATTGGAAAGTTTGGTTGAAAGAAAGCGCTCGCGTTTGTTGTCGATGTTCAAAGCGTTGCACATTTCACTGAAACTAATACAAGATTGACCAAATATACCTAAAGAGCTAATGGAAAGATTTTAATAATAATAGTAATAATAATAATGGTGATGATAAACAAAGTTTATGTCCAGCATGACAGCCCGCACAGGGAGATGGTATTCACCTGCCGGACGAGAAAACTTAACCCCGGCTACCGACCAGTAGCTTTAGAGGTTAAGCACCTTCCTCAATAATAATAAAAATAATAATAATAATAATAATAATAATAATAATAATAATAATAATGCCATAACCAGTGCTTCAGTCCTTTTTTTTTTTTTTTTTAACCTGAAAAAAGGGACTGAAGCACTGGTTATGGCAGCACAAGAGCAAGCGATACGTACAAATTACGTTAAAC
>RDPX01000288.1:37369-50852 GCA_003991215.1 Morbakka virulenta | reverse complement strand
AAATCAAAGTAAATTTTTATAATAATAACAATAATAATAATAATAATAATAATAATAATACTGTCAACCAATCGAATAAATCAAAGAGCAAGTATACTTGCTACAGAAGGGTAAAAAATTTATTAATATGTTATGGGAACAATTAACTACAAGGTGATAACAAAGTGATGGTGGCAATACATTTAATGAAAGTCTATCAATTGGTAGAAATAGAAAAGAAAAACTGCACAATAGAAAATCTTATTCCGAGAACAAAATATGCGTGGGAAGAAGAGCAGTGAAAAACGTTCGTATTTGAAGAGACATGGAGCAAGTGTGATTAGAGTTATATAGAGTAGTATTTTGTTTATTTCATAGAGAACAACCTTTACTCGGAAAAAACGATGAAAAAAATAAAGTAAAAGCATTTTGGGGATCGAAAAAGACGAATGTTGAAACCAACAAGAAAAATTTTAAAGTACGCACCAAATTCTAAGAATTGCATATAATATTAAATGAGGAACGTAAGCAAAGGGCTAAACCGATAGACAGATGAATCGCTAGTTTTGTCAATATAGTGCTTCGTGTAATTAACACGCAGAGACTGCTTGTGTGCACTACACACAAATGCTTTCGTGCACCCTTTCAGCTCTCCGTTCCTTAACCATGACCACCGTTTGTTCCCAGTCAATCCAATCTGCATTCCTAGTGAATTCCCCGTGCACTTATAATGCTGCTGCAATAGTTATTGTCCCAAGATCTCTCACTTTTAGCATGATGTTACCTCAGATATGTTTAATATACTAAGATATATTGTTCTTCACAGTTTTGACACAATTCTCCCAAATTATCAACCTCAACAAACTTTTTTCCTACCAACATCAATTTTTTACATCACTTTTAGGTGAAGTTCTTTATTCATTGTCATTCCTAGTTCTTCTGCCCATATAATCTAATTCGTCTTTCTTCCATACTATAATTCCTGCCCCATAGCGCATCAGAGAAAGTCTCCAAGAATGTTTTTCCTTGATCTTACTTCTTCCACTACGTTTTGACTGCATTATAAGTCTCACCCTCTTAAAATATTATTTTCTTAATGTGATTTTCATTTACTCTTCCTCTATTTTATCAACCTCTAATATACCCAAATACTTATACCGCTCTTCACCAACTCCCTTGATCCGTTCACCGTTAACAGGTTCAATTTCAGTACTTTTTGTTAGTTTTGCACGTTGCGTGGTTACAACACAATACTACTTATCCCAAAACTGCATATCTACATCTTGGCTAAAGAGGTTAACAGTACATGCTATGCTATTATTATTACTACGTGTAAACACAGTTTAGTTGAAATTTGACTGGTGGTAAAGCTCGCCGAGCATCAAGTCACAATCTGAAACCTTAGATGTCCAACGCATATCGCAGTATTAGTGCTGTTCCTGGCAGGCAAGTTTCTTGAACTGTTCCGAAAAAGATATTTCTGCTGAGTTGTTCAAGCCAGTGACGCAACCTAGTGGCCCGATAACTATGGGTATAACTTGCACATTTTCACACTTCCAAATCCTTTTCACTTCCCATTTCAAGTTCTTGGTATCGTTCAATCGTTCCCTTTCCTTTTCATCTACTCTGAAAACGTCCTATTATTATTATGAAAAAACATGCTTTTCAACGCTTGTGTACCCCAGTCCTTTGATTATGCAGGGATCAAGCTATGATCCTGAGACTAAGATCATGATCATGAGTAGATTTCTTCTTAGTAAATGTGCAGTTCCAAGAAGCACAGATTTCTGCAGTTCCTCGATTCTAATATTACCAGGTATTTGTTCAGCATACCGATTTATTCCTTTTCTAATAACCCCAAGAGCTCCTATTACAAGTGGAATGACAGTCGTTTTAGTGCTCCACATTTTGCTGATTTATATTTCGAGATCTTTGTATTTTGCAATCTTCTCGATCTCTTTTGTGGCACCATTTCTTTCCGATGGTACATCCACATCAATTAAAGTACCTTTTGATTTACCTTTGATTACGATATCCGCCTGTTTGCTTTGATTTCTCTGTCTGTGTTAATAGGCATATCCCACAATACTGTAACATCATTTCCTTCAGCAACTTAGTTTGGTTTATGTTCATACCATTTGTGAATGACTTGAATCTGGCAGCATTTAAAAATACTCTAGTGAATATGACTGCCTTATCATGTCTTTCTAAATTTTCTTTTTTTGCTAGGGCAAGAAAGCCTGATTTAATGTACTTCACACTTTCATCACATTCATGGCATAATCTACACTTCTGGTCAGTTCCATTTTTGATAATTTTGTGCTAATTATCATCATTATCATTATTACTATATGTATTGTCCCTGGATTAATCCTGTTTCCTGGCTCATTTACCACGCTAGCGGACCACCCCCAAGGTTCTAGATATATTTGCATTACTTCTTTTTTATTTTTACTTCATATCTAATACCTTCTGCAATATTCGCACTGTTTTAAGCATGTATAGTCTCAACAGGATCTCTATCGCAAGATCTAATTCTAACATTTATACCCATTTTTCAAAATTCGTTGTCGCTGTCACTAAAGGGTCAATAACTACCGGTATAACATTCAACTGCTTCAATTACCATATTCTTGCAATCCTTGCAACTTAAGATCATTGTAATTTATGCATTTTGCTCCTTCGTTCTTTTCTATACTGGTATCAAAGGGGCAAGATGGGTCCATAACATTAACAGTTTTTGTCCTTCTTTTCAATTACATACTTCAGGTCATTGTAATTTATGCATTTTTCTCCTTCGTTCTTTTCTATGCTAGTATCAAGTGAGCAAGATGGGTCCATCATATTAACAGTTTTTGTCCTTCTTTTCAATTGCAGTGATACCAGACCTGTTATGCTCTAACTGCTTATCGGTCTGAATTGGAAAATCCCATAAATCTTGAAATCCTCTGACGTACGTACTTCCTCTGACTACTGTATTCACCATTTTCCGGCCTTTTCAAAACCCCACTTTTCACACAGCTTCCAGTGAGTTTCTTTAGCCACAGTCATCGCCCAACTTCTTATACTCTTTCTGTGCTAGCTTCTGAAACAATGCATGCTACTGTCTCATCTTCCGTGGCACACATTCGACACGATTGATGCTTCGCCATACACTACTTTCCTCGAGTTATTTGTGCATAATGCTTTATCGTGAGCTGGTGAGTCCGGTTCAAAGATTTAGTACCTATTATTTCATGGGTCCTTTTCCTTTACTTGTGTAGCGGTTTTTCTTTTTATGGGGTGCCTTGTTCCTTTTGTACATTTTCTTTGCCTTTTCCACATTGATAATCCAAATTCCATTCTTACATCATCCAAGAATGTCCTGACTGTATTTACTGTATATTATTCATCGCAACTGGAACATTCGTTGATCTGAGCTTCCACATTTTGCTTACCTCATATCAAAATCTCTGTATTTAGACAGCTTTTCAAAGACTTTGTTTGTATATCGCACACCCTGCACGAAGAATTAGCACCATTCTTTAGTAAATTTGCTTGATAGTTTTTAGTAGGACGGTTTTGGTCCTATGTGGTAATGATAAAGCCTTCAGTTACCCATTTAGTCTTGAGGAGGCTAACCCCTGACGAGTTCAGTTGCACGTTATTTTTGTTTTGTCAGTCTCTTCAGGTTTCGTAAGTATATATATAATTTCATTAACAAGCCATTCCGTAATTTTTCCTAGGTTAACTACAACCGTATTGTTTAATCTCGTAAGGTTAGTATGTGACTCGTAGAAAGCACTTAACCAAAAGGGATTTTATCTTTCCAAGGTGATTTCCAGCTACTCAATTTTCTAAGAGAAAATTTAAGGTCCCCAATGGAGATTTCTTTCCATTCCTACTCTTTACAGTCTTGGTTCTTCCCAATCTACTTTTTAATTCAGAGGGTATCATAGCTATGAGTTTTATCGCCTCACCAAATCTTTTCCCAGAAATTTCTAATGTCTTGCTTAGAAGGTTTTTTATTCAATATTGGTATTGCTATACCAATACTTCTGCAGTGTTCTTAGTGTTATTGCAGAAGTATTGCTATACCAATACTTCTGCAGAAGTTCTTAGTGTTATTTGCGACTATTTGACAAACCTTAGCCATTTTTTAAAATACCTGATCCTCTCAGCCTTAGCATGTATGATCAGTTCAGTGCTTTTAGTAGCTGGTACTGGGACATCAGGATATTTAAAGTTATATTTCTTTTTTAGCTTTCTAACTATAGCAACTGTAAATCTTAGTAGATTTATGGCAAGTTCCGAGCGTCATTTCACAGGATTACAGTCAAGAAAATACACACAAAGATATAGTTTTTTCAAACATATATCGTGAATAACTAGTAGCCTTCTTGGAGCACTACATTATAGCTCTCTAACCAAAAACTAACTAACTTGATTTGGCAAATATGCTAATGTGAAGGGATGATTTGGTTCTGAATAATCATAATTTGTCTCCTACTCTAAATGACGAATGTACAGATTACGCATGATGTTAATAAACTGCATAATGGATCTGGGAAGTTTAACCGAAAATTTTCTTCCTAAATACGTAAACAATCTAAATGCGTGCAGTGATGTAAACAGAAATCGGACGCAAACTAGCGAGTAAATACGCAAGGAAGCAAAAAAACCGAAATGTATGAAACGGAATCAAATATGGCTAAGAAGCTGAGCAGTATTGATAAAAACCCTTGATATGGACGTTATCTATCAATCCTGTGTGAGTCCCTAGAATAGACCTGAGGGCGAATATCTGCTTTCAAATTCGTTCATGCCAAGCACGTTTCTTATGAACACATTTTTAAGGAGGTGTTATTTTTGAAATTGCACAGTTCAGTAATTATTATTTTCATAAGCTAGGGTATTAGGTCGTTAGTGCATGCTTAAAATTTTGCTGGATTTTTATTTTCTTATTTATTAAATAGATATGGAAGGCTAAATATTTCGTAAAATAATTGTGTAAAATATGTGCAAAATCATTAATAAAAGTTAAAACTACATACAATTTGAAGAAAGGTAAAATGAAGTATTTCAAAAGTATAAAGGAAGTGTCCTTCTGAGGTTGTGTCCTGTACTATTTAAGACTATTTTCTGGGTTTATTATTATTTTTATTATTATTATTATTATTATTTTATTATTATTATCATTATTATTTTTATTACACTAGTAGCTAAAAGCACAGGTAAATATTGTACCACGTCTAATAAGGAAGCTGTTTATTACAAATAGCCAAAGCCTCCTCACCATTTCCGTCACATTTTAGCATTCTAATACTTTTCTTATTATTCTAGCTGCCCTTAATATAGCATTTTTTGAACAACATATGCACTCAAGCTCGATTCCAATCCTTTATAAAGTTTGGAAACATTTTTGAAACACTATCTAGTGCTACAAAAACAAATGGTACCACCATAACTTTGGTCGGATTCCAGAGTCGATTAATTTTTAATTTCAGGACAAAATGTTTTTCACCAGTACCACTATGGTAGTAGTTATTGCAGATCTTCCCCTATTATTAATGATGACTACTTCCGGTTTCCTTTTTTTAATCTCATTATCGTACTGAATCAGCATGTTCCATAGGATCTCATGATCAGCATTTTTAACTACAACCTCGGGTTCTTGATCATACCAATGCTCAGGTTTTTCTAACTGAAAATTTTCACATAGCTTCCAGTGGACCATCTGTGCAACTTTGTCGTGTCTCCTTTTGTATTCTTTTTCGCTAGTGTGGTACACTTGAAAATGATATGGCTTATTGTTTTCCCTTTCTGATCACATAATCTACAGTTCGGTGAATCTGCAGTTTTATCAATGTTATGCTTCACATAAAAATAATAATACTACTAATAATAATAACTGCATCCGGTTGTGGAGTTTTGACGTGGGCGAATAAGGTTACCCTTTGCTACAACTACCTCCAGGTCACCCTTGGGCAAGATGTAGCACCTGTTAGCCTACTCCGAGACCTAGAAATACAGGGTTGACGAGCGGCGAAGTTAAGTCTGCTTATCCGCGTGACCTCGAAATTCCAGGTGGCATCTGGCGCGGAATAGCCAGCCACCTTAACAATAAGGCTAAAACGCAACCCCCTTTATTATGGAAACCAGAAGAATCGAATAATGTCGCGCGGATAACCAAAAGTCCCGTCCCTCAATAGGAAACCAGGCTGGGATGTTCGAAAAATCTGCTACTGGAATAATCCCTCTGAGAATGAACTACAAGGTAATCAGAACCAGGATTCTCCTAACCCTGAACCTGTAGTGATTCCAACACCATCAACTCAAAAGACAAAAAGACATAAATGGTCAATAGAGGATTATGAAAACGTTTTACGAGGATTTTATACAGTCCAATGGAGACCCACAAGAAATTTAACGGAAAAGACTTACGTTGAATGGAGGAAAACAGTAGGCAATGACTTTCGAAAGAAGCTTGATAGTAATAAACTTGCGAATGTGCTCAGAGACATATTCAAGTACAAAAGACTGAATGACGCGCAAATTGACCAACTTTGAAATGACAACCGACAAGTTGATGATAGTGTTGTGGAAGAACAAGCTATAGATGCAAACGCAGAAGCCATTGTGAAAGTAGTCAGGATGAATGAAAATGAGATAGAAAATGTGATTAATGCAATTGGAAATGAAGAACAGGATCAAAACAATAACAATGATCAGCCTGAGATAGATGACTTTTTAAAAAACAACAGAGCCAAGATTGCGGAAGCAAGTGACGACATCATTAGGGAACTAAGCAAAACTCAATTTACAAAAATTGAAGATAGAGAATCACTACCTAAAATTACTGCAAACTCAAAAGCTAACAAGATGATTAAACTTTATAACGTTGCTTTAAGTGAAATCATCAATGAAACCGAAACCAGAATTTGCAGTGTTAACAATCTTGAAGATGCACCGGAATGGCTAACTGAAGGCTTAACTTATCTTTTACCTAAATCTGATGACACTAAAACCCCTAAAAATTATCGCCCTATCACTTGCCTTACAAACATTTACAAGCTATTAACCAACATTAAGGAAAGATTCCACAACCTTTTGGGAACAAATTCTATTCCACCACAAGAGCAAAAAGGATATTGAAGGAACTCATACGCGTGCAAGGACTAACTATTGATTAACCGAATGATACTCGAAAATCGTAGAAAAGAAAAAAGAAGTCTTAGTACTGCTTGGATTGACCACCGAAAAGCCGTTGATAGTGTACGACAATGGAGTAGCAAAGTCTGATTTTATCCTTATCAAGCGTGGTATTTTTCAAGGAGACTCTCTATCTCCACTTCTCTTTTGTATGTCACTGATTCCTCTTTCAAACGAGCTTAACAACACCAGCTCTGGATATAAGATCTTTGATAAAGTGATAAACCATCTGTTTTACATGGACGATTTTAAGCTGTACACTAAACGTGATCAAGAACTTGAAGGGTTATTAACCACGGCGAAGGCTTTCAGTAATGATATATGCATGGACTTCGGCCTTGAAATATGTGCGAAAGCTACATTTATTAAGAACAGGCTTAGGGAGACCTCGTCCAACAATGTCGATGTAGATACTATTATTAAGGAACTGGATCAAGACGACACTTATAAGTATCTAAGTGTTGAGGAAGGTGATGGTATTATTAGCCACACAACTATGAAAGAGAAAATTCGAAAAGAGTATTATCGTCGCATAAGGCTAGTGTTGAAGACAGAATTAAACTCGAAAAACCGCATTGAAGCGATAAACACTCTCGCGATCCCTGTTGTACAATATAGTTTCAGTATAATCAATGGGAATCTCCCAGATCTCCAAAGAATGGACAGGAAGACTAGAAAATTACTAACATTTAATCGAATGCTCCACCCTAAAGCTGACGCTGATCGTCTCTACTTGCCTAGAAGCAATGGGAGGTCGGGGGGTCATACAACTAGAACTGTCGTTTAAAACAACTATTATTGGTATGAAACAATATCTTGAATGCACAAATGACTGGATTTTGTCCCTGATCCATCGTCATGAAATTACTAAGAAACTGCATTCTACAGTCATGAAGAAAAGTTTAAGACCAAACAATGAAAATAGCCGAAATTTAGGTATTGCCACAGATTGCATCAGCCAGTTGTTCTGATTGCATCATATCAACTGTTTTAATTTTATTTGTTCCTTTGAATGGTATCTTAGCTGCTGTCAACACCTCGTTCTGATTTTTGCCGATTTTTTTTAATTTGGGGAATAGCTGAAAGGCGGCGAAACAAGCCCCTGACAGCCGTTCAGAGGGCCCAACGTATAGCCCTATCCAGTCAAAAGCTGACAGAAAGCAGTATTGCGAAAAAATTGAGTGTCAGCAAGTCAACCGTGCATCAGACGGTCGTCAAATAAGAAGAATTAGGAATCTACGAGGATCGGAAGAATGGAAGACCTGGAAGCACCACCAAGCACGATGACATCTTAATGAAAAGGATGGTCGTCAGGTCTCCAACCTCCAACAAGTTCCATGAAGAAAATCAGGGCAGAACTGCTGCGGATGCAAAGTGAGATATATGACAGTTTCTCGTTGTTTATCGAAAGAATTTCATTTGAATTCTACCAACTGGCAAGAAAACCGAGGGTTACACCTACAATGTAAGTCAAGCGCCTGGCATTTGCATTGAAACAACGCCACTGGACGAATGCACAGTGGGGCAGGGTACTATTCTCAGGTGAGCCTATCCTTCAATAGTTCGCAGTTTGCAAGTGCCACGTCAGGAGACTAGCTGGTAGGCGATATGATGATAAATATACGATATCGACGATGAAATATGCCCCTCCTCTGATGATTTGGGGGCCAATGTCCAAGAACGGGGTCGGTGGTCTCTACTTTTTGATCCCAGGAACCACTATGAATAGACCGAAGTATATCGAGTTGTTGTCAGACAAACTCAAACTTCACATGGAAGTCCATTATTGCAATATTCTCATGCAGGGTGGAGAGCCATGCCATCGTTCAAGAGTTGAAACCAAGTTTCTGGCTGCAAACAAAGTCAAAGTGCTCCGGTGGGCGGGAAATAGCCCTGACCTCAACCCAATTGAAAATTTGTGGATGGTATTGAAGGATAAAGTGTACGAGCAACAACCGTCAACTACTCCAGAGTTGGTTTGAATGATAAAAGAACTCTGGGTTAGAGAAATCTTGAAGCAGTATTGCCAAAGTTCAATAGACAGTATGCCGAGGCGCAAAGAGGTTGTAATCAGAAACAAGGGAGAATATACAAAATATTAAATTTTGGACAATTGAATGATCATGGATAGCATAATTGCATATAGTGACTTATTTTCTGTGCAATATGAAGATTTTATGAAAAATAAAACTAATTGTCCTGTTTAAATACGATGATATTGTCATTTTCGTGAAATTTTGAGCTTGGTCTTAAACTTTGTTCATGACTATTTTCAAGGAATCGGATACAAAACAAGCTGCCAAGAAAAATGAACAGGACCAACTTTCCCAACAATGGAGCCAGAAAGCTCTGCATGGACAGTACACCGAAGCCAAAACGCTGATGTAAATCAAGTTGCAATCCATCAGTGGCTGAGGAGTTTGGAACAGAAGGCAGGGATTAAAGGCTTCGTCGTTGCAGCACAAGATCAATCTCTTTTTACGCGGAAGTATCAAGCTAACATCTTGAGAAACGGAGCCGATCCTAAGTGGAGATTTTGCAATCAGTTTGTTGAAACCAGAGACCACTTAGTCTCTGGATGCCCGGTATTGACACAGAGTAAATATGTAAAACGCCATGATAGGGTTGGACACTATTCCCACTGGGGAATATGTCAGCATCATCACGTAGAAACACCTACCAACTGGTACGAACACCACCCTCTGCCAGTTGTTAATGGTGCAAATGTTACCATCTTATGGGACTTTCCAGTTAATTCTGATAGAACTATTCAAGCTAACCACCCAGATATCATTATTAAAGACCACCTAGCGAAAACATGTACACTGATCGATATGAGCGTTCCGAGTGATAGAAATATCTCCGTCAAAGAGTTTGATACGTTGAGCAAGTATAAGGATCTTGAGATCGAGATTGCTACAATGTGGAATCCTAAAACGACTACGGTTCCAGCAATAATAGGTGCTTTAGGAATGATTAAAAAGGGTACAGGCAAACATCTTGCAAAAATTCCGGGCAACCATAACTTACAGGAGATACAAAAGATTGTCCTTACCAGCACCGCCAATATACTTCGAAAAACTTTGTCTACACAAAGAACCAATTTTTTACAAGAATCTATTTTTATACTTTTTGATATAATTTTTATCCTTTTTTATTAAATTAACAGCATTCATAAGAAAAATGTACATAATAATAATAAAAACTATTATTATTATGGACTTACTATTATTATTATTGTCATTATTATTGTTCTTGTTGTTGTTGTTATTGCTATTATCATCCATCAGAAATATTTCACCCGTCCAGGCATGACTTAGTCATGAGAGAAAATTCGGAAATCGCTGTCGTCGTGCTGACATTTCCGTATGAAACCAAGAAACCAATATCAAGTTATCGCGAGAATACAAACGAAAATAATATGACCATTTACATCGGGATCTTCGTACTCCAAGGATACAATTCTCCTTTATTCTCCTGGAAATAACCAGCCTAAGGTTTGTTATACAAAACTTTAAAAGATTTCGAGAAGTTTCTGAAAAAACAAAATTAAAAAGCAACTCACATTACAAAATTCTTCAGGAAATTTCAATGAGTTGTCCCTATTTACTATAAGCAAAACAAAGGACGGATTCACCCAGAACTATCACTGTATGGATAAAAAAACAATTAGGTGAGTTGAAATATTAGGTTCTTATTAAAAAAAATATTGGTCCTGTGCTGGAATGATGAATCACTCGGTTTCACTTCTGAGACCTGAAGAAGCTAACAAGAGATGAGCCGAAAATTTACTTTCATCCATATCCTCTTAGCTCTAGAGGGATATTTACCATGCAAAGCTTTGCTCAACCACTGTTCAAAGTTCAACGTTAAAAGCTAGCAAACTTTGCAAGATTAATAACTTTTTTTGCCTTTTTAGTTGGATTTTCCACTATAAATTCAGTTGGCAAATTATCATTGACAAAAATAATCAAACTTTTCTAAAATTTAAAAGCATCTTTTTGAAGAGGATAAAGTATTATCTTTTGGGTTTTTTAAGTACTAACTGAAGCATACAATATTTGTTTTTTGTAAAATATATGTAGAGTCCAATATTTGATGTAATAAGTGACATTTCAAGTTGTACCATACTTCTCCCTTCTTCTTTCCTGGGTCGATAAAAACGCTCAACATCCGCTTTAGAGTGATGCATTCTATACATAGTTAAAAGTTTTCAGATTTTGAAATCAGCTTTCTCAATTTCTGATAATGACCAGTTGATCATATTAAAGCTATATGTAACTACTGGTAAGGCCAAGGAATTTATTGCTTTTATCCTATTCTTTTCATTGAATTTTCAAGATTGCTCAGACCCTTCTACAGCATTCTCTTCGTATCTTCTCATTCAATGCAAAGTGATGGATCACATCACTCTGCATTGAATTCCTAAATACCTACAGATTTCCTCTAGATTTAACCCTTAAATAATGGTTTTATGATTTATCCTTATGTCAGATGTTTTTAAGAGCTTACCTCGTATGACTGTAGCTTTTGCGCATTTCTCCAAATCGAGCTCCATGCATATATCATTACTAAATTTCAAACACAATAGAGAATAGGCCCTCAAGTTGTGAATCATTTATACCAGATAATTTTAAATCATCCATGTGCAATAAATGGTTGATAGTTCTGTCAAACACCTGGTAACCGCTTTTAGTATTTTTCAGCAGCTTGGTAAGGGGAAACAAAGCAATACAGAATAGAATGGATGACAGAGAATCACCCTGAAATAGACCATAGCCAATATTTATTTATTAATGTTATCATTTTCAGCATTAAGAATTAATGTTGTTTTTCAAATTGGAGCAACTTGATCTTAAAAACACTCGAAAATACCATATCTGTTGAGAAGTAGACATACGTTTACAACCTGGTTCCTAGCAAGAAGTGTTTCCTTTAGTTAAAACCAAGATTAGTATTCGTTGCTCTATTATCTGTATCTTTATTATGAAACATACTTGGAGCAACACTATTTACATATCCTTTTGAAGCTTCAATTAGATGGTTCGTATTTGCACTATGATTGACTTCTGGGTTGTCAAATATAATGACACTATTTACATCAACACTAATCCCTCGAATAAGCCCGTAATCACTATTTAAAGTCGCAGTGTTATCAGCAACCGCAATATCAATACCATCTGCTGTTTTGTTGACTCGTAGATCGATTTCTAACAACGATTTTAACCAATCGTAATAGATACTATTGCCTTCACCTCTACTATCAATTATAAAGTAGTTTTTGACCTTTCTTTGTTAGTGACCATTTGGGGGTAGAGTAATTGGTATTGTTAGGTCTACTGATACATACGAGAATAGCTGGCAGTATTTTGATGATCTAAAAGACATATAAAAGACATTTGGGGGTAGAGTAATTGGTATTGTTAGGTCTACTGATACATACGAGAATAGCTGGCAGTATTTTGATGATCTAAAAGACATATAGTGATAGTTTAGATAATTTTCACATATTCAACAATTTGCCAAATTTTAATGATAATGCTGCTTGTATTTTAGTAAGCACACGAGTTCCTTTCAGTTGTGATTGTTTACTGTCTGGATATGATCACAGTAATTCTATAATCTCGGAACTTCTATTCTCTTAAGTTGGTTTGATTAATTTCATTTTTAAATTTGCTATGTAGTTTATCAGCAGCAACCTGGCTCATTCAAGAACCAATTTTAGAGTAACTCTCTTCAACGGTTTTCATTAGATCTTTTGTTGCTAAATTCGTGGCGGCTAATGATATTAATTTTGATACGACTTTTTTACCGACAGATGTCAACCTATCAATAAAACCATCACCGATCTATATTTCATTCTCATTATCAATAGGCTCATCACCATCAATGCCAATTGTATGTATGGGGGTCTTGTACGTGTCTTGTTCTTCCTACTATCTTTATATTATTGAAGCATATTATTTTTACACGTCCTCTTTCAGACCTGTCAAGTCTCCCGCATTTTGCGGGAGACTCCCGCATTTTGAAGAGAAATGTTGTCTCCCCCCCGCATGTAGTATATTTTTGAAATCTCCCGCATTGTGTAGCTAACTATTTCTAGTATTATTTTTCTATTCCTGGCATCTCTAGTTTATCTACATATTGCCAATTGTTTTCAATTTTCTTTATCGTTAAACTGTTTGGGCAGCCATGTTTGTTCAAACTTCTTCTATCTACTATGGAGAGCCAGCAAGCGACTAAAACTGCGCATGTGCATAATACTTTGCGTTTTCATAACAAACAAGATGGCCGACTCGCCTGGGCGATCTGG
>RDPX01000288.1:6662-35774 GCA_003991215.1 Morbakka virulenta | reverse complement strand
CATTTGGGGGTAGAGTAATTGGTATTGTTAGGTCTACTGATACATACGAGAATAGCTGGCAGTATTTTGATGATCTAAAAGACATATAGTGATAGTTTAGATAATTTTCACATATTCAACAATTTGCCAAATTTTAATGATAATGCTGCTTGTATTGTAGTAAGCACACGAGTTCCTTTCAGTTGTGATTGTTTACTGTCTGGATATGATCACAGTAATTCTATAATCTCGGAACTTCTATTCTCTTAAGTTGGTTTGATTAATTTCATTTTTAAATTTGCTATGTAGTTTATCAGCAGCAACCTGGCTCATTCAAGAACCAATTTTAGAGTAACTCTCTTCAACGGTTTTCATTAGATCTTTTGTTGCTAAATTCGTGGCGGCTAATGATATTAATTTTGATACGACTTTTTTACCGACAGATGTCAACCTATCAATAAAACCATCACCGATCTATATTTCATTCTCATTATCAATAGGCTCATCACCATCAATGCCAATTGTATGTATGGGGGTCTTGTACGTGTCTTGTTCTTACTACGATCTTTATATTATTGAAGCATATTATTTTTACACGTCCTCTTTATGCACTGCTGTATTAAACTGTTGACATTGGCATAATTGTAGTTGCCAGGGGCTGTTGTGATTGTTGTCCAAGTAGTTCCATCCTGCGAAAATTGTAAAGTATGGTTGTTATAGACATCTGATATGTTATACCATAAATAAAACATATTGAGTCTATCAAGAGCTTTGCTCTATTTTTATTCAAAACTATTTCAGGATTAAAACGATGGTAAAATCATGACTCTTTTATTTCTTACTATCTGTTGAATTTATAAATATCGCAACTCTATATCATTATTTTACATCAAAAATTTCTTTACGCGAGCGTTATATTTATCTTTAGAAATAGCATCTAGTTTTATTAGATGGTCAAAAACGTCCCACACTTCGTTCCGTATACCAATGTTTGAATTTCCTGGTTCTCTAGAACCTGGCACTGTTGCAGTGGCGTAGCGTCAGGCTATGCAAGGTATTCAGTGAATACCGTGAGGTTTTGGTGGAAATAATTTTTCAAATTATTAAATTTTGCTTAATCAGGGACTTGGGTATGAAGTAAGGCCATGAACCTTTCCCATCGTTTTACGACGCTAGATGTTTATTCATAGGGTTTTCCTTATCAAAAACGTGTTTCTCTGGTGAATACCAATCGACACCGATTGGATTGTAATCAAATGCAAAGCCGTAGTCCTTGGATTGGATTAATCTTTTATTTGAGTCACCTCACATCACGAAATAAGCAGTGAATCTCTTCTGCCTAGTTTTAACCAATCAAATTGCTTGATTTCCAAGATAAATTTACTTTTTTGTTTGAAGAGGCCTGGTTCGTCACTCACCCCTTTTGAACGAAGACGTGTGTATTCACCAGCTATTTAATTTCCGGAACTCCAGTCGTTATGGTTCAAATTCTGGAAAACAGTCTCATAATCATAAAACACCTTTTTCAATCACACTTTCAATCAGGGAGCAAGATTGGAAAAATATCTTGTTTGGGAAATAATTGCAAAACTTCAGAAATTTATTGCCGGAATGTGAACAGTAAATGATTTTTAGTATTGCTATTTTAACAAATGAACCTTCTAAATTACCTTCATTCAATCAATTTGAAAGTGTTAAAAAGAGACAAATGATTATTACTGAAAACAGCCAAAATTTGCAATGTAATGTTTTCTTTTTAATTGTCCATTACAATACTGAAAAGAACTCAATACATAGAATCTGCATTAGTTATTATTATATCGAACTGATGTGACGTTCAGCAAACAGCTTAAGTATGAAATTCACAAAAAACAAAGGACAAACCCTTGCTCCTTTGCATGACTTTGCTGCATACAAGGTGTCAAACTTTCCATGAATCGTCAGCAGGTTAAGCCAAAGCCTGGGTCACTTTTTTCTTCAGTTTCTTACTTAGTGTGAAACTGACTTTTTACGAGGAAAACATCATCATCATCGGTGCAAGTGTGAGAAGCAAATTTCAATCCCCATTGTTGTCCGACACAACGATATTTCATAACGAGATCTGTCAACACTCTGATCGAGAATGAGGCTGGAAACTGAAGTTTTACAGCTTATTTTTCCATTGTTTCAGCGAATTAAAGATAACTCTTTGAGTGAATATTATTTAGCCTGTTGATTTGTTGATATCTACTTTACAATATTATGGATGAGTCTGTTGGTAATGATGTCATTGAATGTTACTTGGTAAATCATTTCTAAGTTTTTCCTTTGCTGAAAAACAGAGAATAATAAGAATCTGAACAATTTGAACAAATCATCGAGAAAACATGCCGTCTCACAGGCGCACATTCATGCAATGATTCAACTCAAAAATAATTGTAGAAATAAAATTGATTTTGTGATGGACAGCCAGAGACAACGCTCTATTTAGATTTTCAATGAGAAAGTGAAGACAAAAAGGGAGGCAATGCGAAGACTAATCGACGCTGTTTATTTTCTTGGCAAGCAAGAACCTTCTTTCTGGGGTCACGAGGAGAAAGAAGAGTCTAGGAATAGAGGTAATAACGTAGAGCTTCTAAAACTGATAGAACAATACGATGACATTTTAAGAAGTCATTTTTCGAGAATGCTACTGTGTTCACTGGTATGTCCCTCCAAGTACAAAATGACCTAATATTCTTTATTGGGCAGCGAATGACCAAGGAGATAAGTTCCAAGCTCAATGAAGCGGGTTTCGTAACAATTGAGCTTGATGAAAGCCCAGACGTATCGAAGATGGAACAACTATCTGTTGTTTTTCGATACATTTAGGATTTCCAAGTTTGTGAACGATTCGTTGAATTTATTGATTGCAGCCCGAAGAGAAGTGCAGAAGAAATAGCTCAGCTTGCTTTATCAAAGCTTGAGGAGTACAAGGTCGGGCACAAACTTGTTGCTCAGACATACGACGGTGCCTCTGTTATGTCTGGTGAAATATCAGGATTAGTGCAAGAGTCAGGGGGAAATTTCCCGAAGCCTCGTTTGTTCATTGCTATGCTCATAAGCTTAATCTTGTTCTTTCTCAAAGTGCTTGCAAGATAAACTCCTCCAAACGATTTTTCTCCAATTTAACTTGGCTTTCTTCGTTCTTTTCTCGCTCTCCAAAGCGTTCTTTCAACTTACATCAATGTGTGAAAGGTAGGGTTCCAACTGCGTCCGAAACTTGTTGAAACTCGAATGCTGGTTTGGTCGTGACGGTTCACTCTATTTTACGTGATCGTCTAGCATTTTTGAAGACATTAGTGATAATTTGAAGCCATGGGATGATGACACTGTGGATGCTGTAAGTGAATATGTCTCGAAATTGAAGAGTGCTGAGTTTTTATTTTTGCTTGAAGTTTTCCAAAGTATATTTCCTCACACAGAAATATTATTTACTACTCTACAAACAAAGAGGTTTGAATCCTCGTGCTGTAATGCAAAGGCATGGACTCCTAAATATTAACATCTGGACTGGAAACTGGATTCCAGGGTGTACAAGATGAGGCCAGTTTTCCTTGGAAGCTTAAAAGTACATTCTTGCACAATCAACAGCTCTCCTTTCATCTATCTGACCATATGACGAAACTCCAATTCCCAAAAATAGTAATCAGTCATTATAGTAAAGTACTGATAAGGGGGAAGTCTATGAAAGATATGTCTGTGAAGGGGATCGGGGTTGCAATAAATGGTCAAAATCAGTGATAAACACAGAAAAGTACACATGTTGCATGTAACTTAGTGATATTGGTGTTGAAAAAACTCTATAATCTATTTACATAATATTGACGATGGCAGAACCATGGGAAACAAACCCAAAGTAACGTATAAAACTACAACTGTCTTTAAAACATAAACATATAAAGAACCCTACAGACTACTGAGTATTTCTACACAGTTTATTTATCTTTTTTTTACTGCCTTTTTCTGAACAGACGGCCATCTCCTTTACAAAGTTCTTCATCATGCAATTGAAAATTCTACAAATAAGACTCTCTAGAAAGTTGTGCCCATGGTCACAGTGGGTGCCAGAACCCACATGTTCTTGCAAGTCTGTATCCAAAGACAAAACGGACAGAATGAGCATTTTAAAGCAGTAGTTTTGTGATCTCTTTGAGAGAAACAATGTCCTGAGTTCCTTATTTGACTTAATCACAGTAAAAACTTTAAAAGATGCCATACACAAAATATAAGCTGTAGTACTTGGTGAAAGGAGTCCACTTCTGTTGATATCCTCTAAAAACTTTTTTACGTTTTCATTGACTATATCCAAGTCCCTTTCTTGAAGGATTATTGATTTTTCACCACCCAGTAAGATACTACTGCAGGAAGGGCACCCAGATCTTTGTCTTAACTCTGACCTTACAATGGTCCCTGATACATAATAAATGGCATTTGCATCTGCAATGTCAGTAGTAAGTAGTTAAATATGTATCTTCCATTACGGCAGCAGTGAATTCATTCAAATCACACTTTAGGAGATTGTTTTCCTTGCTTTCTTGAAGTGACCCAGATGCTATATTAAAATCTATACCAGAAAATTTAAGCAAGGATATAGCCTTAATTTTCCTTTCACTCTTCAGCAACTGTCTCACAGAAATAAAATAGTTAGCACCTGANGGGGTTGCAATAAATGGTCAAAATCAGTGATAAACACAGAAAAGTACACATGTTGCATGTAACTTAGTGATATTGGTGTTGAAAAAACTCTATAATCTATTTACATAATATTGACGATGGCAGAACCATGGGAAACAAACCCAAAGTAACGTATAAAACTACAACTGTCTTTAAAACATAAACATATAAAGAACCCTACAGACTACTGAGTATTTCTACACAGTTTATTTATCTTTTTTTTACTGCCTTTTTCTGAACAGACGGCCATCTCCTTTACAAAGTTCTTCATCATGCAATTGAAAATTCTACAAATAAGACTCTCTAGAAAGTTGTGCCCATGGTCACAGTGGGTGCCAGAACCCACATGTTCTTGCAAGTCTGTATCCAAAGACAAAACGGACAGAATGAGCATTTTAAAGCAGTAGTTTTGTGATCTCTTTGAGAGAAACAATGTCCTGAGTTCCTTATTTGACTTAATCACAGTAAAAACTTTAAAAGATGCCATACACAAAATATAAGCTGTAGTACTTGGTGAAAGGAGTCCACTTCTGTTGATATCCTCTAAAAACTTTTTTACGTTTTCATTGACTATATCCAAGTCCCTTTCTTGAAGGATTATTGATTTTTCACCACCCAGTAAGATACTACTGCAGGAAGGGCACCCAGATCTTTGTCTTAACTCTGACCTTACAATGGTCCCTGATACATAATAAATGGCATTTGCATCTGCAATGTCAGTAGTAAGTAGTTAAATATGTATCTTCCATTACGGCAGCAGTGAATTCATTCAAATCACACTTTAGGAGATTGTTTTCCTTGCTTTCTTGAAGTGACCCAGATGCTATATTAAAATCTATACCAGAAAATTTAAGCAAGGATATAGCCTTAATTTTCCTTTCACTTTTCAGCAACTGTCTCACAGAAATAAAATAGTTAGCACCTGACAGTTATCGGTACCAGCCGAAACGGCTGTCAATGTTGTCAGGTTGCAGTTTTCCAAACAGAACATATTTGAAGCTGGTCTGCTCTGTAAGGTATTTGGCAATCAGTGGAAGAGTCCTACACGTGTGTTACTGCAGTAAATGTTTCCGTTGTAAATCCATGTTTCCCAAGTGATTTCCACCTGTCTAGGAAACCTGAAAACTCATCCAGATACTTCAGTTTCCAGTCATTACTGAGCGTACAGGATCTTTTGTAATGTCACGACTGTGTTTTCCGGCAGTTGTTGTTCTCACATGCCATAATTTCAGAACATGAGAAATGAAAACAATGTTGGCACACCATCTTTTCCGAGTCTCCTTTAACGAGAAAAAATGGGGAAAACATAAATAATAAAGTCTTAAGTGAGCATCAATTTTAAACAGACTAAATTGTGAGCTTATCGGGCTACTTCTGAAGCAAAACAACATTCAAATAACAGAAAAATCTGAAGTTGGTGCAATTTACATGTCTAAACCGTTATGATGCTGGCATTTACAAAATTTCAACGTAAAAACTCGACTATGATTTGTTTAAAACGGCTGTATGCCTTACATATGCAACGCAAAATGATTAGTTAAATATTAGTTTCATTATAAGATATGATATAACTTTTATCTTACTTTATCAATGAAAGGTGTCAGCACTGATAACAAAGATCAGCCTTCATGACCTGTTTCTTTGGCAAAGCAAATTTCTTTCAACCGTCACTACTCAATCTTGAACATCTTAAACCTTTACAAGCTACGAAACATCTTAAACGTGTTATAGCAAGGTCTCCTAAATACCTTCTAATAAGCACTTTGCACTTCCTCGGACGCCTTGTGTTGTTATCCATGCTTTGGCTGACAAACGAATTCGTGGTAAAATGAAGAGAGCATAACCTACAATGTTCCGTTGCAATAAAGTCTTTTCGTAAAATTTGTCTCGTCCAGCGTTGCAGTAACTCATCGTCATTTGAAGGAAACTTACGCAATGTCAATGAAGCGCGATTTTCTGCTGTCTTATAGCCACTTTTGCAGCCAACAGCAGCACGTTTGTTAACCATGCTTGTACTCTTGACAGTCAAAAACTAGCACTTTATCTTATGGCGACAGCGTTTGTTGCTGAGGGTCTGGGAACTACAGTTTGTATCGGCCTCATCTTGTACACCCAGCAGCAGATTTCCGAGAGGTTTCCAGTCCAGATGTTATTATTTAGGAGTCTATGTGCAAAGGTCAAAGAGCTAGAGCGTATCATTGCTAGACTGAGGACTGATACGTCTTTTCATCAAATTTGGCAGCAGTCTGTGATCAATAATGTAGAGTTTTAATCGGAGCGTCCTCGAAAGAGAGTATCATTTGAAGGCTTGTTAGAACAAAGCTTCAGAAGGCTATTCTTTGAAATCATTGATCAGATTCTGCAGCATATTCCAATAAGGTTCTGTTCCCTGCAAGCTCTTTCCTTTTTCGAACTTCTTAATCCAGAAAGACTGGAGCAACATGGGAGAGAATTTGCGATAGCTGCTTTTTCTTCCCCGTTAAATGTTCATGGTCGCCACATTGACCATGTAAAGCTCAAGACAGAGCTTGGAGCTTTTTATAGCTCTGAAGAGTTTTTGACTCTTTTTTCTCATGCTCTAGAGTTGCCTTTGACGACAAGGCTATTTAAAGCCATGCCGCAGGTGGCTAAACTCTGTAAGTTGAGTTTCACGATTCCTACAACTTCAGTCTCGGTAGATCGTTCTTGCTCAGCATTAAAGCGAATCAAGAGTGCCTACCGAAATACGATGAGCCAAAATCCCTTGGCATCACTGTCACTCTTTCCTATAGAAAAGAGTCTTTTTTCGAATCTTTATTCAAAAAAATCATTTCATGAAGAAATTATTGATGCATTTGCTTCCATAAAGGACCGGAGAATAGACTTGATATATAAGTGAATTCTAAATTATCAAACAGGCTGTCTGATGATCGAAATATCGTGAAGCTATTAGTTGCAATCACAGTTCTTAATTTTCATGTTTTACGTTATCCATTGCTCTGCTACATGCATTGAGCACTTTTTTATGCAAATACACAAGATTACACAATTACACACACACACACAGACACACACACACACACACACATATATATATATATATATATATATATATATATATATATATATATATATTGAAAACTTAATCCAAATCACCACCAATCCTTTGTGACCCATTAGCTTTTTCTTCCATAGCAGTTTTCAGTTCTCCCTCAATAATCTATCCCTACTTCCTCCTGGCAGTGAATACCCAATAACGGGAGACACGCTACGCCACTGGTCTGCAAGTAAATTAAAATTAAGTATTTGTTTTGTCTTTGATTAATACTTCTTCTTTGAATTAAACCGTTTTGTTAGTAGATCGATGAGCGATCGATCACCCCTGTCCTCATACACAACTCAACTAAAAGCTGATTGGATATCTGGAAATTATAAATATATGGGTCTATATAATCTTCTCGATAAACAGTTGAAATATAATACAAATTAAATATTTGTTTTGTCTTTGTTGAATACTTTGGATTAAACCGTTTTGTTAGCAGATCGAAGACAAATGCTTGATGATTTCTAAATGAAGGCATTACTGTGGTGTACAACAGACGATATATCCAAGTCATATCCAAATATTTAAAGGTGTCTAATAAACAGGTTCCCCCGCTTATTCACTTTTCGATTTTTTTCCAATCCCGCGCTCTTATTAGGACCTCCCGCTTATTAATTTTTCGATTTTTTGCAACACCTCCCTCTCTTATCAGGAATCCCCCTCTTATTCAATTCCTGACCGAGCTCGCCCGCAAAAAATTGACTTCGACAAATTTTCACACATATGTGTGAACATTTCCCAGTTCACACTCAACAGTAATCCCGGCCACAGGAACAAACAGAGCACAGTAATTAAATTTCAGTGAATGAACATTTTAAATAAAAGCCGACCCAGGGAAACTATTTCTTACTGTGTTTTGAATTTGTGAGTGAAAAAACGAGGAAGAATTTTGTACGCCGACAAAATGATTTGTACAGAGTGTAAAATTGATTATGACACTGAAGTGGATATTTTGAAAGGGAAAACCTGTTACGATGCCAAGCGAAAACGACATGTGTCTCAGCTACCTCGCCAGGTTATCTGGCAAAGGCTGTGAGGTCTTTTTATGCTGACTTGCAAGATGTGAAGGCAAATGACGCTGACCTTTAAAAAGCCTAGAAACTGACTTAGAGGTGCCACGATAAGTATTTGGCAAAATAATTTGGTTTTGACGATCAGGACGGTCAAACCCTAGAAAAAAAAGGTTTCGGGGAAGTGGAGATGGACTTAAGGTTAAAGCTTCTGATGTACCACAGGCCCTCTTTGAATAGTTAATGGACATCAGAGGTGTGTTGAAAGGCCGGTTCCCTAAANTACATCTGTAGGAGCTTTACTTTGAATAATCAGAGGCCCAACATTACTGAATTTGTTAATAGTGTGCATTTGGCTTACTTCAAAGTATCAATTGGAGGCCAAGACAAGCATGGGGCTCCTCACAAAGTGTGCAAAACCTGTGTTGAGGTCTTGAGATCATGGTCTCAAGGAAAGAAGGCAAAACTGAAGTTTGGAGTGTCTATGGTTTGGATAGAACCAACCAATCGTTTAGCTGACTGCTATTTTTGCCTTGTCAATGTAAAAATTCCAATAAGAAATAAGTATGGCTCTTTACCAAAAGTCATTCTGTAACACTTAAAGAAGAATACAACAACATCAAGATTGTTCTAGAGAGGCTGCAATACCATTTTGATGCGTGCTTAATTTATGTCGATTTGAAAGTCGCTAACTAACTAAAGTCAGCAAGAAGGGTACACAAAATACCTATGTTTTTTGTGTTACTAGCACAGCAGAGCTACAGCAGAGCATTGGTAGTACAAAATGTAGTACAAAAAGTCATGTGTTTTTATCATGAAAGACTCGATATATGGGTTCATGAGTAATTTTTATGACACATTGAAAAAGGCTGCATCTCAAATTCTGAAGTGATAGGCAAAAGCTGAGTTCATCTTACTAATCAGTAGCCCAAATTTAGTGGAAACTTGTTTTGAAATCCTTTTGCCAGAAATGCCGTGTTTAATAGTGTAATATATTTCTGGTATGCGGCAATCAATAGCACCTTTTCTCGCATGGTTTTGTTTGTCATGAATATATTTTTAATGAAATCTACTTCTTGTTTATTATCTAATGGCACCATTTGATATTCCTCGTACGATTTCAAATACTTTGTTTAAGGCACATTTCATTATGTGAGAGATATTCATCTTCTCTCTCCACTTGTCAATTAGGCAAAGCTAATAGCTCACCTCAGGCTTTTGTATCTCTTGAATCATTAATTTCTGATTGTTTCATTGGTCTTTGAAATAGTTTGTAACGGCTTTGTTTATTGCACAAGAATTTGCCGCCCACATACAGATAATCGAACATTGGTAACACCTTGCTACATCTTTTCAAATAACACGTACCAAATATTTTTGATCATTTGATTTGTACTTTCAAGCTCAGAAACTGTCGATGCTTTAGCTGTTATATACATAAATACTACATCATCAGTTAATATTATTTTCAAGTGAATCGTAATTCAGTAGCAGTTTTTAAAGGTTGCTTTCCAATCGCCTCTCGTCCTGTCTCACACAGCGACAGCCTGATGGAATCGAGCAGCACATAGCTGTTCGATTTCAACATTCGAATGATTTGGAATGTTATCAGCAACTTTTCAAATGAAGTTCAAGGTGAACTAACTCTTCAAACCAATTATAAAAGATTACTGATTACTGTTATAGTGACGTAACATTGTAATTGTGCTGGTGGTGTATTGGGGCAGGGCAGAGCATGGCATGGAAGGGCAGGGCGAAGTAAAACCAATCTTTGTCTCCGAGCCTCAAACATACCGTTTGTAAAGCTCATTTGTCTTAAATGCAAAAGAGAAATAGAACAATAAATTTTGGAATTGAGAAATCGCATTTTCAATTAGTACCCTACCGCAAAAGGTGTTAAGGAACAAAGATATCTCAAACAAACATCTACCTAAGCCTAATTAAAATGCTTTCCAATAAATTTCATATCATAAGGAGTTTTAAATAAAGAATAAGGAAAACTCAAACAAACTGTTCTTAAAAGATGCCTAATGGAATTTATTCTCTGGCTTTAAGTGCAATATCTAGTAGTTCACCAAGCGCATTAACTTGAAGAGCACGTTATTATTTTAGTGTTTCCCGATACGCTGAAAGCTGAAATGATAAGCCCCTTGTCTTCATGTATTACATGATCTAAGGAAAAGCAGAGAAAAAGAAAAGGGCACGGATGAATTGCAAAGTGTTTCTAGACAATATCATTTATGTTTCGACTATATTTGGACAAAAAGGTACAATTCCAGTAAAGGAAAACATCGTTAATTGAAACGAACACACCTTTCGTTAGGCGTTAAAATCATACAATGCATATTTGGCAGCCAGTACCTATTGAATATGTCACTGTCATGCTTTTATCAATCAAATTTTAAACAAAGAAATCTTCAGTTCGTCCCTCTGTCAGCTTAATTGTGCTTTGTTTGTCTACAAGTTGCTCAGCAGCCTCATATCCATCATGGCTTTAATTGCGCTTAACCGGGCTGGTCGTAGTTTCCTGCAGCCTCTAACTCTTTCTTGTGCATCTCCCTTCCTTTTCATCAGCCTCTTTTGCTCCTTACCACTTGCGTTTGTTGTATGAATTCTTTTGGGTAGTTTTGCTTTTCTCTTCGAACTTGCTGTTTGATGGAGGATCGACAGGTTTCTTGTTGTCTTGGTTTGCTTTCTCTTGGTAGTAAAAGCATTAGTTCGTTTACCTGCTGTTGTTGTCAACGTTTCGCTCTTCTTAAGTGGTGCTTTGTTTAACACGAACTGGATTTTGCTTTGGTTTGATTTGGTGGTGCCTCGCACCGTTCGCCTTACGTTGCTTCGTAAGTCGTAACCTTTTCTAGGACGAATTCTTTTCACGGATTTTGGTGATTGTTCATCGTTAGGCTTGGTTCTATTTCGTAGTTCGTATACTCTTCTCACACGCTTTGTTTTGCCGCATTTGGACAAATGCTTACTTCTGGTTTGTTTCGTTAATACTTTTCCACCTTGCGCGGCTTTTCCTGATCTTTTCGATCGAAGAAGTCTCTTCCTTAAGATGTCCCTTTGTTGGTTCTTCGCACCTTACGCTTTTGCGTCCTTTTCTTTAAAGTGAATTTCTTGTTGGGCTTTATTTCTTCTTTTGCAAGACGGTATCGGCCTTGGAGAAATAGCAACTGTTTTGATTTGACAGCTTTTTTCAGCGCTCTGGCAAGCAGGGCTTCCTCGCTTGACGAAACTTTGTGTTTCTTATGCATAAGATTTAAAATTTCTTTTCTGGTGGAGCCTTTCCTGTCGGCAAGCCGGATGATACAATTTCTAATTGCCGACATTGATTTCTTTGACTGAGCCATTTTTGTCTTTGAAGGCGTTCTCTAAAATGGATAGGGTGGTGGTGTTGTTGATCAATGCAAGTTGTTTGCAGAAGTGTGATACCTTGGTTGCGTCGCAACCTTTTATCCTTTGATAAGACGTCACCCTGGCAACTACAGATGTAGAGGCCTGGGCTTGAATTTGGCTTGTTGCTGTTGTTGCTGATGTTGTCGTTGTGCGAGAAGAACGTGATACGAACGAAAGAAGAGAATCTTCTTTAAATATTTAAGAGTTAAGGTGCACATAAAACAACTTATTCCACTTGTACGAAAAAGAAGCCTTGTTAAAGATTAAAAAAGATAAATTCAGCCATTGGCAAGTGATTAAGTGACAGTTGTTGCTCCATTACTTTTGTCAAGGATTGTTGCACATAACGAGGCGTTGATATTGAGGAAGCCTTTGCAGACTTGATTAAACACACACGAAGAAGATCCAACAGTATACTAGTAGATTGATTTCGACATGGAACTCTACACTCTCGAGTTATAGTATAGCAACCGGAACGACGAAATCAGAGACAGTGAATTTGGACTTGAATATATTCCATCATGAGCAATTGAGCTACGAAAACCAACCAAAAAGTTGCTAGCACTAGCAGTTTCTCATACTTCCTAGCATTAATAGTAATAATAATTGTCCTCTTAACATTTAAAGTAATAATAGCACTGCCATGGAAAATTTATTTTTCGCAAGCATTAATTAAAGAACAGATCTGGTCTAATTTTAGGGCGCTGAATTTACACCTGATCTTGTTTTTTCTCTACCACAACACGGCTTTGCGGTGCAGGTATCTACAGATATAATTATAGCCCATTTTTATTAATGGTAAGACAAAACTATCCTGTTTTACAGTAGTGTAGCAAAGAGGGCCGTATTATTTGCTGTATTTTGCTAAACTTTACTTTTCATATAGTCTCGCAATAAGGTGAAGAATATCCTCATTTTCTTTGAACATGCATAAGATTGCCAGTTTTTTATGATGCAAAAGTAAGCAAACAGATTTCAAATAACACAACATTGCCCACCGGTAGTGTTTGATTATTGAATTTTAAATTGACTTTTGTTATTTATTGTTTTTATCCTGCTGGGGATTTTTCTGTAACAATGCCTAAGATGTGGGGGTTTGTTAGAAATTCACGGAACAACTCAAGTAGCTAACAAGGTTTTTCTTGTCTTTGTCTACAGGAAGTGTTGCGGATCGATCAATTCTAACAATGGCCTCTATATCTGACAAAAGACAGTGCTCAAATGATGCAAGTATATTTTGCTACATCTGTGGAAGATTTACTTTGAAAACTCAGAGGCTCAACATTACTCACTTAGTTAAGAGCGAGTATTTTGCGTACTTCACAGTCCACAGTCCCACGTGGAGACCAAGACAAGCACTGGGCTCGTCACAAAGTGTGCAAAACCTGTCTTGAGTTTTTGAGATCATGCTCGTAAGGAAAGGGTGCCAAACGAAAGTTTGGAGAGCCTATGGTTTGGAGAGAATTAAGCAATCATTTAGATGGCTGCTATTTCTTCCTTTTCAATGTAAAAGCTTTCAATAAGAAAAACAAGCAATGTTTGGAATAGCCAAGTATCCCTTCAGCTATTCGACCAGTTGCCCATAGTGAAGAAATACCTGTACCAATATTTACTAAGCTTCCAAAAATTGATGAAACATATCTCTGTTTGCCTTCTTCTAGTGATGAAGAAAACACTACAGATATTTTTCAGCCCGGTGACGAAGATAGTGACAAACCAATTCTGTTTACTCAGCAGGCTATGAATGACTTGGTTAGAGATCTTTATCTACCAAAAGAGTCTGCTGAACTTATGGCTTGAAGATTGCAAGAAAATCGAATGTTGAAACCCGGCAGAAATGTCTAATTTTATCGCCACAGGGAAGCAGAACTGCGGAAGTACTTCCATTCAGATGACCATCTTGTCTCTTGTACTGATTATTGTACTATTGTAGAAGGGTTACTTCTCTTTATGGGTGTTCCAGCATCTGATTCAAGGGATTGGAGGCTTATTATGGACAGTTCCAAAAGAAGTTTGAAATGTGTTCTGTTACACAATAGAAATAAGTTGTAATTCCACTCCTTACTGCTATTGCAGCCTCTTCATACATATTTTTTTATGTTGATGATTCTTTCCTAAAGTCTCTTCCTTCTTTGTGCCCAAAAGGCCAGATCTCTTGGTACCCTATCATATGCTTTTTCCAGGTCAACAAAAGCGCAGTACATATTGTTTTGTCCTTCCAACCGTTTTCTTTTATCCGTCTCAGAATAAATATCGCGTCGGTGGTACCTCTTCCCTTTATAAATCCAAACTGGTTTTTATCTATGTCCACTAATTCTCGTATTCTTTTATCTCAAATCCTCTCCAGAGGCTTCATGTCATGGTCCATCAATCTGATGCCACGATAGTTGGAACAATCCAGGCAATCGCCCTTTTATTTGAATATGTGCACCAGGTGGTTTTTCTTCCAATCACAAGGAATCATTTCGGAGTACCAGACCTTCTTTAGGATATCCGTTACCCAATCAATTCCTGTATCATGTAGAACATCTCGCGTACTATGCCTGAAGGATCGGATGACTTACTGTTTTTCATTCTTGCAAGTGGTTCTTTGACTTCCATTGTACCTAGATCTGCAATGGGTCCTTCTGCAGGTTGGACGTCACTCAGCTGCTTCCTTTCATTTTCCACGTTCAGTAAATTTTCTAAATACTCTTTCCATCTGTTGCTTACAGCGTCATCTTTGTAAAGTATGTTTCCAGTACCATCCTTTACAACGCTTATGTCAACTATATCGCGTGACTGCTTCGCTCGACGTCTAGTAATTCTATTTATCATATCTTCATCCTTTTTTGTCTCTAGTTTGTCGTACTATTGCTGTGAAGCTCTCCACTTAGCACCTGCTACCACCCATTTAGCATTTTTATTCACAACGCGAAATGCCTCCTCTGCTTCAGCTGTTCCGGTTTGTTTCCACTTCTTGAAACGTTTTCCTTTTATTTACTGCTTCTTGGACTTCAATACTCCACCACAACGTCTCTCTTTCCACCTTAAGACTGTGCCTGGTTTTCCCACACAAATCAGTTGCAACCTGGATCATAGTTGTCTTCCGTTCATCCCAGTTCTCATCAGGGAACTCGTTTTCCCAATATGTGCGCTTGCTCTTATCTGCTTCGTTGAAAGCATTCTTCTTCTCACAAATCTTCCAAATCCTAATCCTAGAGACGTTCCTTGGACTCTTACTTTTAATTTGACACCACTCTTAAGCCTGGAACTAGTAGACGATGTTGTGCTGCAATCGACTCTCCATTTATTATCTTACAGTCCTTCACTCTTTTCATGAAATATCCACAGGCTTATCACTTCCAAATTCCTACAAGTTACAAAACTTGTAGCACACCTATGGTTTACAAGTTGCTGCGTTGGAAAAGCACTACCGTGATTTAACCATGAACCATAAAATCATGCGCCTCGCATTGTGGAACCATGCCATTTCCATGGTGGTTAGAGGTAATTTTGTGTCTGGAGCACGAGAAAATGGTAAGGCGCAGCAGGCGTATTCTGTTATCGAATTTTGGTCTTAACGCAGCCACCAAATGAGACAGGTGCCCTATCCAAAATATGTCCACCATGAAACGCGTAAGGTGGCACGATAAATGGAAATTTCTTTGGTAAAAAAAGCTTTTTAAGTGAATGTTGTCAACTGCTTTTGCTAAGAACCCTTGCAACCCTAACCCTAGAAAGAAAACTGCCACTGTTCTGCTCTAAATGAATACTTGACATAAAATTGGTTTCAAATGCCATCGCCATTTTTTTTTAGTGGCCGCAAAATAAAATTTGTTATAGGTCATGCCAATCCCACGTTCATACCATCAATAGCACACGATAATTCAAAGCTTGCTTGCATCTATCATTACCAAAGCTTAAGCTACAAAGAGAACCTTTGTAAAGTTTGGAACTAGTCCAATATTCTATATCAGTAAGTAGGTATTGGGATGTTTATTTAGCTGCTTTCATCGAGCACCATTGGAATCTGTGTCGCGGCGTTGGGTGTACCATTGCCTGTGTAGCAGCTGGTTGCCCCTGTCTTTACTGGGTTCCGCCGGAACATTTTATTGTATTTTATTGGCTTGTGGGATCTTTGCTTGGTCGGGGGTTGAAGTTCCGGTTATTGTTATTCTCGTCATTCACCACATGCCCAGTTCCTGTTGCTGCCGTATAAATAATGTCCTCTGACCATGTGGTTTTAGTGAGCTTTTTAAATAAGGCAGGAGATTGTCAGTATAGACAGCTCTGCCAAACAATTAAAATACTTTGGACACACTCAGTCACGAAAAGAGAAGTAGTGACTTAAATCGATATATCACAAGATTTGTGATACTAACAAAATCACTATTATACTACTATTGGCTGTATGGACCCTAAATAAGGAGACAGAGGTATGTGAGCTAAATATTGTTATTTCACGCTTGACGATTATTGTAACATGTTATTCATTTCGTGTTACTGCACGTGTAATTCGCTTTCATGAACACTTGATATCAATTTGTAATATTGTTAAAAACTCAATTATGTACTCAATTAATGCATGCAAATATTATATTATTATTTAACATATTTTATAGTTTTCACGGATTGATCAAGGATTGATCAAGGATTGATCAAGGATTGATCGAGAATTGATCAAGCATTTATCAAGGGATTATTAATAAAGAATTGGATAACCGAATTATTAACCTGGTTTAGTGGATTGTACACAGTAAAGTGAATAACAGTTCATATAACTAGTGTGCCTCTAAACAAAAATCCGTATTATCATGTCATGAGTCGTAAGCTCAGAAAAAGCTTACGACTCATGACATGATAAAGCTCTTACATCCATGGCTTCCCGAGTCCATAAAGTTCAGAATTTTCAAGATAATAAGGGAAAATCCGCATGTAAACCCTCCAAGCGGGCGCAGCGTTTACAACCTTGCCAACGTAAAAAGAATGTTGTTCCATTCCCAAATGCTTTGACTTGTGGTTTGGTACCAGAAGAGGTCAGCGATCACTGCGCTTCATAATCCGAAATTTTACAAATAAATCTAAATCGTTTCTACTACAGCTCTTTCTCTACTTATGTCATCTCAGTCTTCAAAACGACCGTTAAATTTACTTTATTCATCACAAAGCTGCGTAAAAAGACCTAGTCTGGAGATTTTGCACAAATAATCACTGCTTCCACCAAAGACGTTACTTTCTCGCACATAAAAGGGTACGCTTAAACAACTAGATAACTTTGGATTTCAGAAAAATCTACTGCACTGCGACAATGGCCTGCAAATTTGAAAAACAAACCGCCAATAAATTTTGATAGCTGTTAGCACCAAAATAGCGTCAAGACCAACACCCACAAGAGTTCCTTGTATTTAAATTTATCAAAATCGCTGCCTTTGCGAAGTTTAAGCATGGTTTACATTAATTTCTAAAGGCATTTAGGCCATAGATAGTCCCAAGTTCTATTCGGAAATATTTATGAAAAAATCCAGACCATATCTGGGCATTTTTTTCCCATTCCATTCACTAATATCTAAAGTAACAATTCCTCGCGCGCATCCCAATTCACCTATTACCACGCATCAAATTCCAGGCAGCAAGTGTAATTCTGATCTGCGCAATTGATACTGACGTGATCTTTGTAAGCATGTTCTAAAATGGATATGCCTTCGTCAACCCTGCATAGGGTTTAAAACTTAAAAAACCTTTCACGGTCCTATCCAGATACGCTTACATCGAAAACCCTTTCACCCTTTTCATGTTCGTTATATTGTACAACTCCCGTGATCTGCTACTATTAGCAGGTGGTTTTCACGAAAGCCCTTCGTATTTTAACTCCCAAGACCTATTTCAAGTTTCGGACAAAATTGAACAACAGCAATTCGCACATTTTCACACGTACTACTTCCATTCGGATTTGCTACTGTCGTGGAACGCGACGGAGGTGGTGAATGGTTCAATACAATAATGCACAAGGTCACGACTTTTATTCATCGAATATGTTTTTACAGCAGATTTTTTAACACGCCTAAACGGGGCTGCTGAACATGTTTATGTCTTGAGTCACAAGGGTGATCTGTGTCAACAAAATAAAACAGGCAAAGAGCTTCAAAGTACGATCTATTTTCTGTTTACATCTATTCACTTTGACCAATTACAACAATTAAAACAATAAAGCAAAGACGACACAAATTTATTAATAATCGTCACTGTAATTAAATAATTTGTATGCATTTGCCAAACGTACAACGTAATAGAGTAGATATAACTGGGTATTTTTACGTCTGGAGATGTTAAATTAGATATTTTCTTACAAATTTCGGTCGAATAAAAACTCGATCAGCTCTGATAAAAATAAGTGATGGTTGAACTTGCAAACAAGTGAAAATACAATTCACACTTGTGCACTTTACACAATGTAATTAATACCACACCAAAACCCCAATTCTTACAGTCTAATTCTAAAACAAGTGGTTCGTGTGTGGTCTCGAATGGTACCAATAACTGCCTTTTCCGCAACAAAAGACAACGTCTAAGTGATGGCATGCAGGTCAGAACAGGAACTTCTCACGTTTTCGAATCTATAGACAAAAAAATCCCACAAAATTACGGGGGTTCACGAAACAATAATTTTTTCAAACGTTTCAAGCGTGTTCCAGTTAATAAGTTAAAAAAGCTCTTTTGTAGTTTACAGGGCGTTTTAAAAAATAAGATGGAATCAAAGATCAAAAAAGGGCAGTATTATTTACACTAGCATATCTTTCTGTTGGGCTAAAACTTAGGTTCTGTCCCACATGCCATGTACCTAGACCAAATACATTGTCATCCTTAAAAAAACTGATTAAATCTACACATCTACTGAGATTATTTTAAGGCTTCATTTATGGCGGGAAAACCGACTAAATCAACCACACAGCCTTAAGTTTTGACACTCCGTACATTCGCTAAAACCAATGGCTATCAAAGAAAAATAAATAAGTTCTTATGCAAAGAAAATGTAGGTGACATTCCTAAATCACGCTACAACTCTTTCTTGGACTTATAATCAAAACAAATAAATCGTTCTTTATGGGGGTGGGGGTGGAAGAAATTACAACAAAAATTGTCAGAAGTCATTGCGAAAGAGGTCTTTGTTGGCGTTTGTTTATATATATATATATATATATAAATCGAGTCTAGTATACAAAATAACTAGACAAATTTAGCAGTTACTACTAGTAACTGCTAAATCTATCAAAGCAAGTATGGAGTTTGAAAAAGTTAGGAATAGAACCAATACTTGCCTGGGAAATAATCGACCACGACACTTCGTGCCGTAACGAGAGCAAAACTTGTAATCTGTGCTTAACTGAGAAGTATAATATAATTACGTCAAACCTGAACTTATTGAACAAAAGAACTGAACTAATATCAAAATGTCGTCATAGCAACAAATTTTATCTCAATTACTTTAAAACTGTCCCGCCGGACAAATGATAGTCACTCCTTTTGTTTTGGTTTCTCTGATCATCTTAATTGTCTTCAGCTTGTATATATTTTCCCATAAGGATAAAGCGTTTCATCTTGTATATAACACAGTTCACTGTAAATTTTTTGTACATTTGACAATCTCGTCAGCGTGAAACTGACAGTTATGTACTTGCAAATATATTTTAATTCCAAATATATATATATATAAACGCCAATAAGACCGATTACAACGAAGGCACTGAGGAAGAAATTACACGACTTTTAAAAATGTGCACGAAAACGATAAAGGGTTAAATCATCAGACAATTTGTGTCAACATTCTGTTTGCATCAAAACATTAAATATATCATACAGCGCTTATAGCAGGGCTTAAAGTTGAAAGGCTGCAATGAAGCTGATACATTTTGTTTGAGACTAAGTGACAAGAGATTAAATCAAAAACATATCTTAGTCGTAGTAATCGGTAAATACATATAACTTGGAGCATACATTACCCACCTTGTATGAGGTCAACATCAAGGCCGGGAACCAAATATAATATACCGTAATTGTTCGAATATGCGTCCCCTCTAGAACAAAGGGGGGCGCTTACTCGAATTTTCGGAATTTACGGAGGAAATCGATTTAAAACTACAATACCTTGCATGGAGGGAAGGGAACACTTGGAAAAGAAAGAATAACACTTTTTCTTTAACAATTTTTATTCTTTTTTGTTTTTCTTATCAGGAAATTTCTTCAATTCACCGTCCACTACCGTAATTGTTTGAATAAGCGCCCGGGTCCTTATTTGAACGATTACGTTAAGTATGTATAGAAGCATAGCTGGCCAAGATAAAAAGCACAGTCAAACACTATTTTAATATGCTGTGTCTTCACAACATTTGCTCTCGCATACCTTTACCTCATGTTTATGAACTGTACAGGTGAACTTAGGCAACAAATAACGGTTACAAGATGTCACCCCCAAAACAGCTTCAAAGAGTCNGACATTCCTAAATCACGCTACAACTCTTTCTTGGACTTATAATCAAAACAAATAAATCGTTCTTTATGGGGGTGGGGGTGGAAGAAATTACAACAAAAATTGTCAGAAGTTATTGCGAAAGAGGTCTTTGTTGGCGTTTATATATATATATATATATATATAAATCGAGTCTAGTATACAAAATAACTAGACAAATTTAGCAGTTACTACTAGTAACTGCTAAATCTATCAAAGCAAGTATGGAGTTTGAAAAAGTTAGGAATAGAACCAATACTTGCCTGGGAAATAATCGACCACGACACTTCGTGCCGTAACGAGAGCAAAACTTGTAATCTGTGCTTAACTGAGAAGTATAATATAATTACGTCAAACCTGAACTTATTGAACAAAAGAACTGAACTAATATCAAAATGTCGTCATAGCAACAAATTTTATCTCAATTACTTTAAAACTGTCCCGCCGGACAAATGATAGTCACTCCTTTTGTTTTGGTTTCTCTGATCATCTTAATTGTCTTCAGCTTGTATATATTTTCCCATAAGGATAAAGCGTTTCATCTTGTATATAACACAGTTCACTGTAAATTTTTTGTACATTTGACAATCTCGTCAGCGTGAAACTGACAGTTATGTACTTGCAAATATATTTTAATTCCAAATATATATATATAAACGCCAATAAGACCGATTACAACGAAGGCACTGAGGAAGAAATTACACGACTTTTAAAAATGTGCACGAAAACGATAAAGGGTTAAATCATCAGACAATTTGTGTCAACATTCTGTTTGCATCAAAACATTAAATATATCATACAGCGCTTATAGCAGGGCTTAAAGTTGAAAGGCTGCAATGAAGCTGATACATTTTGTTTGAGACTAAGTGACAAGAGATTAAATCAAAAACATATCTTAGTCGTAGTAATCGGTAAATACATATAACTTGGAGCATACATTACCCACCTTGTATGAGGTCAACATCAAGGCCGGGAACCAAATATAATATACCGTAATCGTTCGAATATGCGTCCCCTCTAGAACAAAGGGGGGCGCTTACTCGAATTTTCGGAATTTACGGAGGAAATCGATTTAAAACAGGTGAACTTAGGCAACAAATAACGGTTACAAGATGTCACCCCCAAAACAGCTACAAAGAGTCAAGTATGGTTGGGGAGGACGAAAAAGGTCTCAGTGAGTGATGAAGGAAGCCTGATTGAGTAAAGAAATAAGGTTTAGTAATGGACAAGATACAATAGCACGGCTTGACAAAGTCTCTGCGTGGGTGGGTGTGGCAGTCATAACACAAAAAAGATGGGAGTAATACTGTTTCAAAATAGTCACGTAGTTTACTATAAATTTCTTGCTCTGATAAATAATGGCAAACTAATCCTAAAATTGTTTCATTTATTGTGTTATCTACCCGACCTAGGCATGCAACAAAAGCATAAACATCTGGCAAACAAAAGTTATCTCCATCAGCCTCAAGTAAAGGCTGCTTTATGCAACGAACTCTGCTCTACTTAGACCCAACAGAATGACAGAAAAATCGATCTCCTTTTGGTGGATTTTTCAGTCATTCTGTTGGGTCTAAGAGCTACGTCCATGCAACTACTAGTTGCCTGGAAGTAGCGCTTACTTAAAAAAAAAAAGAAGAAGAAAATATGACAAAAAAGTATTACAATCAAATTTGGGAACGCTACCTCCATGTACTATCAATGAAATAATCAAGTAACCTAAAAACGTAATACAGATATTTCAATAAATACAAAGCCTGTATCTCCTCCAGTTATATCCATATGAAATACTTTGAATATCCAATATATATATATATATATAAATCTAATTGTTCTTTCTACTTTTTGCAAACAGTGTATTAACATATGATAAAAATTGTTACTCTGGGGACGCTTTTATTGACCCCCAAAATGTGGTTGTATCGTTACTATACCAACTCGTAACTTGTTTTCAAACTCCTGTATCATAAAGGAACGAGGTATTTTTGATTTTACATTAAATATTATACGCTATATATGTTTCATTTCAAATGGTGATATTACTGTTGGTAATAATAAGTCTTGAGTGGCTTCCTCAACTTTCACCATCTTCACTGGGGAAATTGTCCTGATAATCTTCCGGAAAGAACCTGTGGTAACAGAAGCAAAGTTCTACATGGACTATACTTTATCACACTTAATATGTGCATATTACTCCAATCTTAAATTTTGGCCATATGAAAATGTTTACAGTCTAGTTCAAGATAGCAGCATTCAGGTATAGTGTGGGCTAAAACTAATGCTAACGCAACCCACAGGGATGCAGTGACTTTTCAATTAACAAAAGCCAACTACCAGGCTTCGAGATATAACTTCGTTATGGCAATGTCTCTGACCAACGCAAAACGTTTCTACATCACAAGGATATTTAAGCAAATATACATAAATGGGGTTAAAAATTTCTTTTAATAAACACGTCTAATACATTATAAGACATTAAACTGTTCTCCAAGTGGGGGATGTAGATATCAGTAACAAGTAGTAAGAGGAGACGAAGGCTCGAATCGAAAGGCTTCCGGAAAGAAGTAAAGCATTGGACGAATAATTCCCAATAATGTCTGATAAACTCGATAATTCCCACCATAATGATATCTCTGCTGACAATTTCTAAAATGCTTTTCCACTCACCGAATCTCTCTGGTACACTGGGAAAAGATTGGAAAGATTATCTAGCTATGTTATGAACAAAAAACCTCAAAAGGGGAAAAGTCTTCGTAAAATCTGATCCTAATCAATTCGTGACCGGTTTGCCTTAAAAGACCATTCCTATCTGCATACACGTTGTATTTTGTGGGTTCTTCTCACGCTTCAATAATGGATGGAAGAATCACCTTTCAAAATAGCGTGAACAGATGGGAAAAAGTCGACAATTTCAAAAAGAAGTTTTGCAAAAGATGCCCATGGAAATTTTAAGCAATACTGAAAGAAAAGGAAAGAGAAAAGAAGGCAATCTATCAAACAAGAAAGAAGGAAGTCTGAGTGGCTTTATTTGAAAGTTCAAAATCCCAAAATGCCTACGGAACTATGGCAATATATGTAAAAACTATTGCTCAGGTGAAGTGCATTTTTTATACCCCCAGCAAAAACAACGTTCCGTGTTAAAACGATACACCAGATGAAAATCAAGCTATCTTTTAACAAAAATAAAGAAAAATTTTCATCAGCAGAGGAAAAAAAACAATGTTTCAAGGCTTTATGAGACCCATTATTTACCACAAGCCCCAATTAAAAAGGATGTTCTTACTCTTAGAACTGACCATGAAAAGAAGTCCAAAAGTGATATTTAACATTAGGAGCGATTGAGACATAAAGCCTTTGGAAAGCAGAAAAACCTGTTTAAAAGTAGTTATATCCACAAAGACTACTCTACGTCCAACAAATATCCTTCTGACATTTGAGTTGCCTAGAATAAATGTGTGTGCTAGCATAATCAGAACTTTATACTAATCCTAGAGAGGCTATATAAATGTAATACAAGATTTCCACAGTAAAATTTAAATCTAAATAAGAATGAAAGATCATAGCTTTAAAAATATTTCAAGTGTTTTCTTCTTCGAAAATAAACCTTTATTCTCTACCCATGCTTCGTTAAGTCAGCTCTTACTTTATTCCTCAATATCAACACCAATTTGGTTCCTTTTTCAAGGTTGCTTTAAATTCAAGAGCTTTACACTCACACTGTATATTCATATATACTTCCAGAGTTTTGAGCTTTTAGTGCCTTCTCATTACCAAAATTTTACGTTTTATAATACTTTACACGACCACAGAACATACAGCTTACACAATGACAACAGCGATATTCTTAAAATTTAATAGTAAATATTGTTAAAGGGTTTTTAAGTCCTGCATAAATATTTGGAAATAAATAATAAAGAATTTGTGTTAATTAAACTTTTGAAAGTGAATATCATCCTGTTTACTCCTTTAAGTAAGGTAAACCTGGTTTGCAGGGATTTACAATTTTGAAACAAAAATTTAAAAAAATGTACACAGGCATAAGAAAAACAACTATAGTTCCATAACAAATTCAAGTTTCTTGTATTGTCTTCATCAGGCAACTGACAATATTCTAATATTTCATAAATATTCTGTCATTTGACTGATAAATACAATCAATGAAACAAGCTGCACTGAAACTGAAATTGTTTTTCTTGTGCTTGTGAGCTTACCACCACTATCTGTAGTATCTTTAAATGCAACAAGCACTCTTTAGACTCACACAAATGATACTTTTGTATGTGTGCGAGTGGGTGGGTGAGCATGTGGGTACATGTGCATGCGAGTGCGTGCACGTACACCTGTGACATAAGGTTCTTGAGCATACTCCACGTACGTTTGTAAAAACGCTCACAGATCAAATTTTTGGTAAAATAGCAAATCTGTATTGCTCACTGACATTTTAAGGAAATAATAGTGAGCTGTCGGTTGCCAAAATCGTGACCAACATTTTTCTTGATTTTCATACATCTGCTCAGATTCTGGGTCAGAATCAATTAGTTTATTGGACATAGCAAAAAAATAATATTTTAGCAATATACCTTTCATTTCGGGAAGTGCGTGCATATTAATATTACCAGGAAAATGTCTTCCACGCCGAAAGGTATGTCCAAACGTAACAACAAAAGTTTCACATGTTTTCAGCAGCATGACGCGCTGCTGTTTCAATCCAGATCACAGGTCTGACTTTGGCTTATTTTTTGTGTCCAAAGATGGATACTTCACTGGGAAAGGGTAATTCTATTTTGTATGTCAGCAAATCTGCCTATTCTCCCAGCTTGACCAGGGGACCACATTCTATCCTCTCCCGACATCTAATATTTTCCTGTCGATTGCAAAATGCCCCCTTGATTTTTCCTTGCTTCCTCCAAGTTTTTTTTCAAAATTGCTACGGTTGTGCTGATATTCTTCCTGAAACCACATCATTTTTTCAAACAAAAAAATTATTGCCGTTGTTAGTCTTGCATCTCACATAAGCGCCTCCTTTGTTTAATTTTTTGGTGGGAGGTGACAATATATGTATAGCGAGCAAGACCAAATAAAAACGGATCAAAATTATGCGACCTATGCATGACGGAAAAAGTGATGATCGTACGTGCTGATCCCAGGGGACTGTTAAACAAACGAACAGAACTCATCAGCAAATGTTGACATAGAAACAAATTCACACTGAAGGCGTTAAAATAACATTCCAACTTGCATTCCATCAGTTAAAACAACATTCCATCATGTTATAATTGCCATCTATATAATATTGTAATGATACTTAATTACCTTTGACTAAACTCTTGTATATAAAAATTCATAATTTTCTTCAAAAATTTGTCTGAAGAGGGAATAGCATGAAACTTTAAGTAACAAATATCTCGTAGTTTTTACTTGCTTGATCAACGTTATATATATTATAACAGCTTTTACTACTGGTTTGATAAAAGTGACGAAAAAAAAGTAATTTTAAGTTCTTTAATCAATAGTACCTACATGTTCTAAAACATAGCTCAGTACGGCGGTTATCATTAGACAATGGTGTTATATCTGTAGCCTTGTTCGCGCTCACTCCTTGCTCTACCATGTTGGCAATTTACCGAGCATGCGTAGTAGTGCCGTGAACGAGATAGTTTCTTCTTCCATAATGGCCGCCGTAGAAGCCAACAACTGAGTTGTAAGTTATATATGAATACATACGTTTTATCTACATTAATCGAATCATTTTCATGATTTCTCAGTCATAACAATTGGCGACGAGGTAAATGAACACTCGATAGTCATCTCGGACATTTCATTTTGTATTTTCGCGTAAAACAAGACGTGAAATTATGTCAATCCAAATCCCAAGTATTACACCTTTCGACCCAGTAGGCGATCCGAACACTACAGCGCAAAGATGGGAGAAATGGATTAAATCATTTCAGTAATTTATGACAGCATTGAACATTACAAACGACGCCAGAAAACGTGCCTTATTACTTCATTTAATTGGCCAAGCATCACAGGAAATCTCTGAGACACTAGAAAACACAGGTGAAACTTATGAGGAAGCACTTAACGCATTCAACGAGTACTTTAAAGTTCAGAAAAACGTACCGTATGAAAGGTCTGTATTCAGAAATGCTAAACAGGAAATACATGAAAGTATTGAACAATTCGTAACACGTCTCAGAAAATTAGCTACATACTGTGAATACGGCGACACCATTAACGAACATATAAGAGATCAGGTTATTTCATCATGTAGATCATCAAAATTTAGAACAAAACTTCTCGAGAAAAAGGACCTTATATTGGAAAATGTTCTGGAATTAGGCAAAACTCGTGAAGCAGAAGCACATCAGTCAAAACAAATGGAAGCGTCACACCAAACCCCAATCGATGGTATAAATCGTCTACACATAAACAACCGTGGTAGAGGACAACATAGAGGAGGATATAGAGGTAATCGTAGTAGAGGGTATTCACATCACTCTTCACAACAAAACCGATCTAGTAGTCAACATCACCGTAGTAATAGTAACCATGGAAATCACAACCAACATCAACGCAATCAACAACAAGAAGTTATTTGTAGTCGATGCGGTGCAAATGGATACACAGGTAAGGAGTGCCGACGTACAAAAGGTCTACTCTGTAACCTGTGCGGTAAGAAAGGACATTTTCGTAAAATGTGGCGCTCAAATAATAACGGATTAAACGCCTTAGCTGATAATCCAGGAGATACACCGCCCGGAAAAGCAGATGACTCGTCAGGAACAGACGATGACGATGATGGGGAGTATTTTTGTCTATGGGCTATGGACAACAAAAATAAAGCTATTTTTCCAGTTATAATTAACAATGAAGAGGTGCCCGTATTAATTGACTCAGGGTCACCCAAGAACATTATAGATGAACCAACTTGCAACAAATTTGCTGTTAAACCACCGTTAAAACGTACAAAAGCCAGGATTTACCCATACCAGTCAAAAATACCACTTGATCTAGCAGGTAAATTCAACACTGTTATTCAAAGTCGGGATTATTATCTTAATGAAACAGTGTATGTTGTTAAAGGCAAGGGACAATCCATATTAGCTCAACAAACTGCGATAGACCTAGATTTACTTCGTGTAGGACCACCAAAAGAACAATTACACGCAATAGAATCACCCGTTAACACCGTAGAACAAATTATTCGTGATCACAAAGACCTATTTGAAGGTCACGGATGTATGAAGGACGTTAAAGTAAAGCTACATATTGATGATTCGGTCAGTCCAGTGCAACAACCTATTCGAAGAGTACCGTGGCACACACGTCAGAAGCTGTCAGATGAACTTCAACGTTTAGAACAGTTAGGAGTTATCGAAAAGTGTGAAAGACCAACATCATGGCTGAACCCCGTTATTTCTGTACCGCGACGTAATAGTGATAGAATTCTTATTTGTTTAGATATGCGAAGAGCCAACGAAGCCATCATCAGAGAACGACATGTCATACCTAAGTTCGACGAGATGCTTGCGGAATTGCATAATGCAAAGTTATTTTCTAAAATCGATCTACGTGAAGGTTATAAGCAACTTATATTAGATGAGGAGAGTAGGCATATTACAGCATTCGCCACTCATGAAGGGACATATCGCTTCGCTCGTTTGATAGAAGGAATTAATAGTGCATTCGAAATTTTCAGCTGACTAATTACAGATGTAGTTGTAGAGACTGCAAAAGAAACTGGTTTTTCACTAATTTACAAATTTAATCATTTCCTAAAAAATGTTTATGTTCTTTCAGTTGACAACAGCTCCACAAGAACTCAATCGGAGACAGCGTTCAAGCAGCAGCCAGGACAGGGGTCTGTACCAACTGTGGAAATATTTTTTCTTTGCAAGCATTTTAAGAAAAGCTTCTGGCCCAAAAAGATGAATTTACATACATTTCATGGACAGGTGACAGAACATCACTTGGGACAATAATGACGAGAACAGATTATTCTATTTTGACCTTAACCTGTTTGTGCCTAGCTCCCCGTTTTCGGGGAGGTGTAAAATTACGTAATTTGACGCAAGTTGTAAAACACAAGGCTTGAATAAACAAGATTAGTGTCACCACGAGGTGTTATTAAATAGGAGACAACACAATTTTGCCATTTCTTGGGAATTTTGTTGTCGAGACGTTACATTGAACTTTGAGAAGCCAGTATTTCACCAAAATGACTCATCACCAAAAGTAAGTTCTATTAAAACTTATTAAATTTCTACAAATTTTGATATCATGTAATTTTATATTTAGAATAATGTATAAACAGATATAATAACTCATCGTTTGGAATTTTGTACCATTTTTAGCAGTTTATTTTGAAGGATTTCCCGCTTCCCCGAAAATGGGGAGCTAGGCACTATCGAGTACAAAATTATGCTCGAGTTACCAAAACAGCTCGAAACACAAAGTCTATTGGA
>RDPX01000287.1:1118945-1144192 GCA_003991215.1 Morbakka virulenta | reverse complement strand
AGGGGAGAGAGAGAGAGAGAGAGAGAGAGAGAGAGAGAGAGAGAGAGAGAGAGAGAGAGAGAGACAGAGACAGAGACAGAGAGACAGAGAGAGAGACAGAGAGACAGAGACAGACACACAGAGAGAGACAGACAGAGAGACAGAGACAGACAGACAGACAGACAGACACACAAAAGGAGAGACACATAGAGAGTGAGTGAGAGTATGTATGTTTTACCACGTGCATTCAGTACTCTTTCTACCCGAATAGTGGCGGTAAAATGGAATATTTATGTACAAGCCCTTCCAGAGAGACAGGCAGACATACAAAGCACATTTGTCAATTTGCGTGAACATCACTAGAGAAATGGTACAAATCTATAGGATATGTATTTTAATGTAACTCATTAGGACCATGAGGTGATAATGGTTCGATGATAAACCAGCAGGGTATCATGGAACCAATATCAGGAGCCAACAAGGTGGTAGAAGTAGGTTCAACTCTACGATGTTTGTAGTTCAACATGAAATAGATTAAGGGCATAGTGCGCATTTCAAATAACTGAATGTTGTGAACCACTGGGCATTCGATATAATCCAAGCGTAGTTAGTTACACTATTCAACAACGGTCTGGCTGCGAAATCGCTTAAATCACACCATCTTCTTGGAACGCTAATTGCAGCAAATTTTTTAACAGAGCTGAACAACATTGTTGAGAACTTTACACCAAGAATTTTCTTGGGGAAAAAATTAAGGGTTTTTTAAAAATATGTTGCAATGCCGTTAGCTGCGGTGGGGTTTATGGTATACATCTAATATACAGCTTGATTGGCATTTTCCAAATATTATTCATATGCTGTCATTGAACCTATTTTAAAGCCCATAATGTAGTGAGTAGTGGTTTATAAAACCAGTAACCGTAGACATACAGTCGGCCAGAAATTAGTCTTGTTGTGATGCAAGCGTTTACGGCTTTGGAACGGCAGTTTGGTTGGAACTTTTATATTTTCAAAGGATTGATTGGATTTGAGCGTTTATATGACCGAAGCTTTTATTTGATTGAAACATTGATTTGACTGAAGCGTCTATTTGATTGAAACGTTGATTTGACTGAAGCGTCTATTTGATTGAAACGTTGATTTGACTGAAGCGTCTATTTGATTGAAACGTTGATTTGACTGAAGCGTCTATTTGATTGAAACGTTGATTTGATTAAAGCGTTTATTTGATTAAAGCGTTTATTTGATTAAAGCGTCTGTTAATTAAAGCGTCTGTTTGATTGATGTGTTTATTTGATTAATGGACTGAAGCGTTTCTTTGCGTTTATATGATTAAAGCGTTTATTTAATTAAAGCGTCTTGTTTGATTGATGCGTTGATTTGATTAATGGACTGAAGCGTTTCTTTGCGTTTATTTGCTTAAAGCGATCTGTTTGATTAAAACGTCTTGTTTGATTAAAACGTCTGTTTGATTGATGTATTTATTTGATTAATGGGTTTATTTGACTTAACCGTTTCTTGGATTAATGCGGCTTTTTTTATTAAAGCATTTCTTTGATTGGGTTGTTTGATGTAACTGTAACGTTTGTTTGATGAGCGTTTTTGTTTGGATGAATATTTGACGTAATTGTAGCATTTTATTTATTTGTTTTAAAAACTTCGACAAGGGTAATGAAACAAATGTGACTTATATTAGTTGCGATATAGTTCTCAAACTCGGCTTATCTTTTTATACCTTTCCAGTCGCTTCAGTTGTCAAGCAACAATCCTTTAAAGTATGACGACACACGAGATGAACAGGAACTGGATAAGGAGAAGACAGATGTTTCAAAAACGTCTGCTGATACTACTGAAACAAAGGCTTCCGAAAAAGCAGATGGAGATGAAAGTAGTGAAATTCCTTGTGAAGTGGTGGCCCTTCAGATCCCGGATAAATCAGAAAAAGATGAGCTAAGCGTAGAAGCACCAGAACCCAGCCCAGTTTCTGTTTGCAGGTACGTACATCATCCCTAAACGCTAGTCTGTAAATAGCTCGCTTCTTTAGCGCCCACAACCGATTGAATAAGAAAGGGAAGCATTCTTTAGAAGTATAGACTTTTTGGGGGTGTTATTGCGACAGGGGCGTTTTACGCGTGTGCTTACGGGAAATCCTTTTTTTAAAATCAAAGTCATTTGGTATGTAGACTTTAATAAGTAGTAATATAAACTATCGTTGTGAGCATCATTTAAGCTTAGTTAAAGCTTGGTTTTTTAAAAGCTCATTGTGAACTGAAAGTTTTCCCATTTTGCTATTATACCAGTTCCTGCCTAATGACGCCAAAGATAGTTCATTCTCAACTCTTCTCGTCTTCCTGACCCTAAGTGAATATTTTAAGGGTTACCAGAGACTTTCTTTGGTAGATCATGGTGAATCGGAAGAAAGGGGAAACTGGTGGGGAATAGGGGAATACAGAGGAACCCGTAGTTGTCTTTCTTATAGTTGATGTAGTAGGAACTATTCTGTTTGTTCCTGCCCTTATAGATACGCGTATCTTCGCCATAGATATGTGTATTTATCAGAACTAATCTTGAGCAATTATAACTTCAAACTTGTACATAGATGCGCATATCTTTATCTCATAATATTGTTGATGTAGTAGGAACTATTCTGTTTGTGGCTGCCCTTATAGATACGCGTATCTTCGCCATAGATATGTGTATTTATCAGAACTAATCTTGAGCAATTATAACTTCAAACTTGTACATAGATGCGCATATCTTTATCTCATAATATTGTTGATGTAGTAGGAACTATTCTGTTTGTGGCTGCCCTTATAGATACGCGTATCTTCGCCATAGATATGTGTATTTATCAGAACTAATCTTGAGCAATTATAACTTCAAACTTGTACATAGATGCGCACATCTTTATCTCATAATATTGTTGATGTAGTAGGAACTATTCTGTTTGTGGCTGCCCTTATAGATACGCGTATCTTCGCCATAGATATGTGTATTTATCAGAACTAATCTTGAGCAATTATAACTTCAAACTTGTACATAGATGCGCACATCTTTATCTCATAATATTGTTGATGTAGTAGGAACTATTCTGTTTGTGGCTGCCCTTATAGATACGCGTATCTTCGCCATAGATATGTGTATTTATCAGAACTAATCTTGAGCAATTATAACTTCAAACTTGTACATAGATGCGCACATCTTTATCTCATAATATTGTTGATGTAGTAGGAACTATTCTGTTTGTGGCTGCCCTTATAGATACGCGTATCTTCGCCATAGATATGTGTATTTATCAGAACTAATCTTGAGCAATTATAACTTCAAACTTGTACATAGATGCGCACATCTTTATCTCATAATATTGTTGATGTAGTAGGAACTATTCTGTTTGTGGCTGCCCTTATAGATACGCGTATCTTCGCCATAGATATGTGTATTTATCAGAACTAATCTTGAGCAATTATAACTTCAAACTTGTACATAGATGCGCACATCTTTATCTCATAATATTGTTGATGTAGTAGGAACTATTCTGTTTGTGGCTGCCCTTATAGATACGCGTATCTTCGCCATAGATATGTGTATTTATCAGAACTAATCTTGAGCAATTATAACTTCAAACTTGTACATAGATGCGCACATCTTTATCTCATAATATTGTTGATGTAGTAGGAACTATTCTGTTTGTGGCTGCCCTTATAGATACGCGTATCTTCGCCATAGATATGTGTATTTATCAGAACTAATCTTGAGCAATTATAACTTCAAACTTGTACATAGATGCGCACATCTTTATCTCATAATATTGTTGATGTAGTAGGAACTATTCTGTTTGTGGCTGCCCTTATAGATACGCGTATCTTCGCCATAGATATGTGTATTTATCAGAACTAATCTTGAGCAATTATAACTTCAAACTTGTACATAGATGCGCACATCTTTATCTCATAATATTGTTGATGTAGTAGGAACTATTCTGTTTGTGGCTGCCCTTATAGATACGCGTATCTTCGCCATAGATATGTGTATTTATCAGAACTAATCTTGAGCAATTATAACTTCAAACTTGTACATAGATGCGCACATCTTTATCTCATAATATTGTTGATGTAGTAGGAACTATTCTGTTTGTGGCTGCCCTTATAGATACGCGTATCTTCGCCATAGATATGTGTATTTATCAGAACTAATCTTGAGCAATTATAACTTCAAACTTGTACATAGATGCGCACATCTTTATCTCATAATATTGTTGATGTAGTAGGAACTATTCTGTTTGTGGCTGCCCTTATAGATACGCGTATCTTCGCCATAGATATGTGTATTTATCAGAACTAATCTTGAGCAATTATAACTTCAAACTTGTACATAGATGCGCACATCTTTATCTCATAATATTGTTGATGTAGTAGGAACTATTCTGTTTGTGGCTGCCCTTATAGATACGCGTATCTTCGCCATAGATATGTGTATTTATCAGAACTAATCTTGAGCAATTATAACTTCAAACTTGTACATAGATGCGCACATCTTTATCTCATAATATTGTTGATGTAGTAGGAACTATTCTGTTTGTGGCTGCCCTTATAGATACGCGTATCTTCGCCATAGATATGTGTATTTATCAGAACTAATCTTGAGCAATTATAACTTCAAACTTGTACATAGATGCGCACATCTTTATCTCATAATATTGTTGATGTAGTAGGAACTATTCTGTTTGTGGCTGCCCTTATAGATACGCGTATCTTCGCCATAGATATGTGTATTTATCAGAACTAATCTTGAGCAATTATAACTTCAAACTTGTACATAGATGCGCACATCTTTATCTCATAATATTGTTGATGTAGTAGGAACTATTCTGTTTGTGGCTGCCCTTATAGATACGCGTATCTTCGCCATAGATATGTGTATTTATCAGAACTAATCTTGAGCAATTATAACTTCAAACTTGTACATAGATGCGCACATCTTTATCTCATAATATTGTTGATGTAGTAGGAACTATTCTGTTTGTGGCTGCCCTTATAGATACGCGTATCTTCGCCATAGATATGTGTATTTATCAGAACTAATCTTGAGCAATTATAACTTCAAACTTGTACATAGATGCGCACATCTTTATCTCATAATATTGTTGATGTAGTAGGAACTATTCTGTTTGTGGCTGCCCTTATAGATACGCGTATCTTCGCCATAGATATGTGTATTTATCAGAACTAATCTTGAGCAATTATAACTTCAAACTTGTACATAGATGCGCACATCTTTATCTCATAATATTGTTGATGTAGTAGGAACTATTCTGTTTGTGGCTGCCCTTATAGATACGCGTATCTTCGCCATAGATATGTGTATTTATCAGAACTAATCTTGAGCAATTATAACTTCAAACTTGTACATAGATGCGCACATCTTTATCTCATAATATTGTTGATGTAGTAGGAACTATTCTGTTTGTGGCTGCCCTTATAGATACGCGTATCTTCGCCATAGATATGTGTATTTATCAGAACTAATCTTGAGCAATTATAACTTCAAACTTGTACATAGATGCGCACATCTTTATCTCATAATATTGTTGATGTAGTAGGAACTATTCTGTTTGTGGCTGCCCTTATAGATACGCGTATCTTCGCCATAGATATGTGTATTTATCAGAACTAATCTTGAGCAATTATAACTTCAAACTTGTACATAGATGCGCACATCTTTATCTCATAATATTGTTGATGTAGTAGGAACTATTCTGTTTGTGGCTGCCCTTATAGATACGCGTATCTTCGCCATAGATATGCGTATTTATTAGAACAAATCTTGAGCTATTATAATATCAAATAGAAGTGTCTTAAATTTTCTGTCAGGTAGTTACAAGAGTTTACAGTTATACCACACAACTATTATTTCTTTTTCAATTTATTAAATTTATCGTTATTATCTATTTATTGTTATTATTAATTTATTTAGTTAGTTTTTTGCGGTCTTTGGTTTACCATTGTTATCCTGCGTGCGATGATAATGTGGAAAATATTGTGTAAAGTGTTAATTGATTTCAAAGTCAAACGATATATTAGTCACCGTATTATACATCCTTTGCCATTTCTAGAAATCTTCTTCTTCTTCTTCTTCATCATCATCATCTTCTTCTTCTTCTTCTTCATCATCTTCTTCTTCATCTTCTTCTTCCTCTTCCTCTTCCTCTTCCTCCACTTCTTCCTTTCCTCTTCTTCCACCTCTTCTTCCTCTTCTTCTTCTTTTTCTTCTTCTTTTTCTTCTTTTCTTCTTCTTCCTCTTCTTTTTCCTCTTCTTCTTCTTCCTCTTCTTCCTCTTTTTCTTCCTCCTCTTTTTCCTCTTCTTCTTCTTCTTCTTCTTTTTCTTTCTCTTCACCTTCTTTCAGCTTATCCCATCAGGGTCACCACAGCCGACTAGTGTTCTCCATCTCTGCCTATCTGGTGTCTTCTGCAGAGAATCCAACCATCCTCATTTCCTCGTTCACCGACTCTGTGAATCTCCTTTTCTTTCTTCCCCGTTTCCTCTTTCCTGGCGGTATCATGTTCATCTCTTCTCTGCCCACATAATGCTCACCTCTTCTCATTACATGGCCTGACGACCTTAAATTCGATGCCGTAATCTTATCACCTAGTTTTGCCACTCCTAGCGTGTGTTGAACTGTATCATTCTTCACTCTATCCCTTCTGGTCTTCCCAATGAAGAATCTAAGCATCTGCATCTCATTGGCTTCCAGTTATTCCCATAAATGTTTTTTTTTAAAATAATTGGGTAATATAAACTGGGTTCCAATCATTCTCTGTGGCCATTTGCTGTACCAGAAAAGTTTCCAACGCAGTGTTTAAGATAGAGTAATTTTGAAACTAATGTTGCACTCAATATAATGTATGCATGCCTGCTATTTTCTTTTCAGTGCTGATTCCACACTCGAAGCATTGGATAGGGCCCAGATTGTAACAACAGGAACCATTTTGTGTGCACCACGATATTTTGTACTGTCTTATGAAGAGATACCTTACAAGTGGAGTACGTTCGTAACAAGTTTTGTAGCTTCATCAAATACTGCTGCAGCAGCCGATTCTTTGCCCTGTTTTCCTATGGTACTTAAGGCTTGTGGGTATTGGTTGCAGAGACTGACGCGGGAATGTTGTGACCAATTCGAATCAGGCTTAGAAACTATTCACACGAAATTTGTCGAAGTAGAAGAAACATTGGAAAATGAACTTAAACTTCCGTATGTATTTGTAGATCAAGAGATATTTAAGGTTGCCAATTTACTAACAAAACACAAGTTTGCAGCTATCAAACTGAACGAAGGTTTGCAGGTTTTGCAGGAAAAACGGGAGCAAGCACAGGAGCATCTCGATTTAATCCAAGCTACAAAACGTGGCTCTTCTCTAGATTCAGATGAAGATCTCGGACTTCAGATCTATCAGTCTTCCGCACGAGACATGCTTGCGACGGATACACGTGTCATGCTTGATTTAAGCACATGTCTTTACCGAATTCACATGCAGTTTGTGATGTGTCTGGAAGTTTATTTGGGATATATTGAAAAGATTGTAGCAGCTTCAAAAAAGAACGAGGTAAGCTACTTCTACCCTTGTTGACTCCTGATATAGATATAGATATATGTATAGTACTTGCATGCCTTAAAATTTTATTGATACCATTCATTTCCCAATCCCTTTTCTGAAAACATATGACCATCCAGTTTCAGCTGAGAAGCAAGTTGTCCTCAACACACAAAGGAATGCTGAAACGTTTGAACGGTTTAGTAAGCTTATGATCAAACATGTAATCACTAATCTTACAGAACTTGATCAATACTCGTCAAACGGATGACACTGCTTGAAGTAATGGACAAGGTTTGGGTATTGCAATGCCAAAAACATTCAACAGTTGAATGTTTTTGGATGTCTATGAAAGACAAAATTAACCCACACTTTACCAGGAGTTCCATCAATGAATGACCCAGTATAACCAGGGATTTTGGTGAGGCCCAAACCGGGAACCTGTGGTATCAAAAAAGTTTTTAATATGGCAAGTTGTTAATTAATTGCTCAGCCACTACTGCAATTTTTACTGTCAGTTGGCATATAAAGAACTGCAACGTACGAAAAGCTTTGCAATTCAAGAACAGTGTGAGACAGAGTTAGTTGTGAATATGGCAGTGAAAAGTAGAGAAAACCGACAATGGAATTATCAGTTTTTATATTTTTCGGCTGTAGTGCAATTCACTGTATGTTTTTGTTGTCGATTTACGTTGGTAATGCCGACCGTGGAGATTAAAAATGCTGTCCAGAAATCAGTTTATTTTCCCGTTTGTGAGCTTTTGATTAATCTTCTCTTTCCAGGTAAACGACTTTTCCGATGAAATAGAGCAAGCTGCCGATGAAGTATCGTCATGTTGCAATGAATGCGACACGGAGAGCAGTATTCACTCACACATAACCTTCCATTCGCCAATTTCTTCAGACAGAGCTGTTGAATATATGATTGAACTGTTAAAAAAGAAAGATCATGCGGAGGCATTACGTGTTCTCCAAGGCTACCGAAATCAGAGTTGGTCAGATTTCATTGGGAGGAAGGACGATGAACTGGAAACTTTAATTGCTATATATACACGATTTCTAATGAGCGGTAAAACAAATTACATTGCAGTCAGTGGTTCTGTTGAGCATTTGAATGAATTGTGCGATAAATTGAGTGAATTTATGGCTGATTTGCTTTCACGTATATATGAAATGACAGATCATTAGTTGAAATAGAAGTGTTTTGAAAATGATGTACGGTGCTTAAACGAATATCACGTATGAATTTCCTGGATACTCTTTTTCCAGGAGAGGGGTTGCTTGAGTTTAGAGACATTAAGCATAACCCCAACCGGAAAAGAATTTTGTTGTGGCCACCGCCTGAACAATTTCCTTCTTGGGTTCCTTTTGGGGGAAATAATTTGATATTAATTTTATCTCAGATTTTTCTATGTTACCTTCTAGGTTTTCTCCTGAAAATTGAAAGTAAATAATGAGAAATCATAATTCAAAAGTTACCTGTTGCCCTTAAAATTGTACAATACAAGTGTAAAAATTTAATGAGAGATGAATATTTTGGAAGTCGCCACCATACCCATATTATATGCCGGTTTTTTACTATGTTACTTTATAATTACTGAATTTTGAAGTAGGTGTTTTAGGCGCAATGATTGTGTCGTTAGTGTGATGATTACGATAATTGATTATCGAGTTTTGCAGTTTGTTTGGAGTCGATAGATGCTCGACGCAATTTTTGAGATCCGCTACCTACAACAATGCTCTTTAGAGATGATTTTTGCATGTTGCGTAGTGCGATCGTTGGCGCACACGGTCACCGTCTACAGTAGTGAAGTTTGAAAAGTATTGACGCGATGGCTAAGATACACGGCGATTATTTATAATAGTTTGTTTAGAGGTACGTTATGCTTGGAGATACTATATCAGTTCTGTTTGTAATTAATGTTTGCTACATATGATAACTTAGGTAGATTATTGTAATTTTGAGTACTTAAAGTTAAGCATGGTGCGATAGTTGGAGCACACGATCGTCATCATTTACAGTCGTGCACTTTGGACACAATAGCTAAGATACCTGTTCGCGGTCTATAAAAGTTTTGTTTGGAATCCACGTTTGTCTGGTGTAATGAGTTAGATATGTGTTTGTTGTTTTTTTGAACTCTTCAACTTAAGCACGGTGCGATAATTGGTGCACACGAATACCGCCAACATTCATGTATTTTGGACTCGATTAATGATGGACGCCAATGGCAGAGATACAGGGTTAAAACAGTTCTGTTTGGAGCTAATATGAAGTGATAGTTGTTGTACTGGATTCTCATTTTTGGCAATTCTCTTTGGAGTCAATTCATGCTTGTCACTATTCCTGAGATCCCCAACCTACAAGAGTTCTGTTTGGAGCCAATTTAAGCATGGTGCGATAGTTAGCGCACTCGACTACGATCTACAGTGCTGGTATTTGGAGTCTTTGTATACGGGACGCAATGGCTGAGACACACATCTGCTATATACAATTTTATTTGGAGTTTGTGCTTGATGGGTGAGATACATGATTACAACTTGTAAGGTTTCTGTTTAGCTTGGTTCACTTTTGAGACACGTGAATTTAATTCACTAAATAAATGCTTTATTGTTGATTCAAAACAGTTTTACATGTCGTTTTTTGGGACAATGAATGAGTTGGTTAAAATTTGCATTTTTGTTTGGAAACGTCATTTTACTGTCAGATCCCTGACTCACCCATTACCCCAGCCAGTTCTCGAAATTATGAAAGTTCGTATGTCACAGTACGTATAGGCCTTCCTTAGGCCAGTGGATAAATTAATTGAGGAATATGATTAGCACAATGTTGTGCCCATTTTTTTAGTCTTGATCTGCATCTCTTAACAGTCACACCACTGGAACTTAGAGTATGTCCGTTGAAAGTAACGTAAATGTGCTATTGTTGTGAAAAACCTGTTCACCTCTATAAGTGGGTAAGGACTTAAGTGATGACGCAATTGATTATAATAGAAAAACCTGTCTGGACCGAACTGTGTTCGAATCAAGGTCTATGAGTACCATAGCTGCATGCACTGCTATCGTTCTTGGCCAATTCATTCCCAGTCTTTAGCATAAAGACATTTTTCACAGGTATATAATTCCCAGTCCTCTCCATTAATATTATGTTTAAAACAATCGTTCACAAATGAAAAGATATCTAGCTTTACCTTCGTCTGCAAGCAAGACATTCTTATTGAAATGTTCTGTTGCGTTGATTCCTGGTGTTATGCAGTAGTGCAACGGTAATTGGCGCCTGGTTTCAGCTAAGATTTTGATTAAGAAATTCAGGAATTCGGTTGACTAAAGCTCGTGGCAAACGAACTAAGAATAATATGCATTCTGTCATTGTTTACATTTTTACTTTGTAATAACACCCTTAAGATTGGACAGTATGCTAGTGCGTTGTACAATCTCACACTTCACTGTATTTACTACTGTTTTCTACAATACCACCCTTAGCATTGGACAGTGTAGTACTGTTTTCTACAATACCACCCTTAGCATTGGACAGTGTAGTACTGTACTCTACAATACCACCCTTAGCATTGGACAGTGTAGTACTGTTTTCTACAATACCACCCTTCGCATTGGACAGTGTAGTACTGTTTTCTACAATCCCACCCTTAGCATTGGACAGTGTAGTACTGTACTCTACAATACCACCCTTAGCATTGGACAGTACACCACACACCATTGGACAGTGTAGTACTGTACTCTACAATACCACCCTTAGCATTGGACAGTACACCACACACCATTGGACAGTACACCACACACCATTGGACTGTACACCACACACCATTGGACAGTGTAGTACTGTACTCTACAATACCACCCTTAGCATTGGACAGTATGCTACTGTATTCTCCAAAAGCACTCCCAACATCGGTCAGTATGCTACTGTACTCTGCAGTACTACCCTTAACATTGGACAGTATGCTACTGTATTCTGCTGTACGACACAACAATGGACGTTATACAAAACGACACCTTAATATCACTTCGTGGCGCACCACACCTCGTCATACGAGATGATATTGTGTCATACGTTCCCGACCACAACATACCACACTACTAAATTCATCAGTATACCAAAAAATTCTTACTTGACCCCACCACATCAAATCAATTTTTGAAAACTTGAGAAATCCGTTATTAATTTTTTTTATTTAAAAAAAATACTGAAGACTGCAACGAAGCATATGACACATTCCTGAAGGAAGATTAGGTTGCCAAAATTGCGGAGGCTTGATTTGGTCATATCTTCAATGACCTTAAAAAAACTATTGTGTGGACAATTCCATCTGCACAGTAAATAAAAAGGCCATTTCATTTTTGTTGCAAACAAATATCAAGTAACACGAAAACGTTGCTTGGACTAAGAACAGTGCAAGGCCGAAAAACGTCAACTTGCGGTGGCCGTGAATTTTGCATTTCAGAGTGAGAGTGTGGCCTTTATACAAGCACAGTTTAAGTGTCCTGAGGCGAAGGAGCACGTAATAATTAATATTAATGAATATTTTGAGTTTTTTACTCATTTTCAAACCTAAAAAAGAAAATAAATTGAATAAGAGAAAGGTGATCGATATCTTAAAATAACTGAAAAACACAGATGGTTTATCAAATTGCCTTTATGATTACACACAGCACGATAGAGTTAACTTTCCCATAGTATTGGAAGAGGGTTTTTTTTGGTAAAATTACTTAACCTATGGTGATTGAAAATGTGTGATCACTATAGTATAATTGTTCACAGGCTGGAGGAAAATTAGTATTAATATCAGAAGTGTAATCTCCAATAATTAAACAACCTGTTGGTATCTTGGGTTATAGTAGCTGGGGTCTAATGCTTTCACGTTTTGCTGAGTATTTGAGAAACCATTTTTCATCATAATGCTATGAGAGTTATGTTTACACCTGTTGAACATATTTTGGATCTACAGGTTTATTTCTTGTATTTGTTTTGACTGCCTTTGTAGGTGTTTCTTTTTAGATATGGGTGGCAACCATACCTTGGGTAAATTGAATAAAGAATATACATATATATATATATATGTGTGTGTGTGCGTGTGCGTGCGTGCATGCATGTCAAGAGGTACTCTTTACAAGACCCAATTCAGCAACAATGAACTATTTCCGTAATCCTTCAAACGCAGTAATTGTTATTAATAGATTGTTTTCTATATCAGAACAGAACTTTGATAAAATATCGACTATGATAGACTATTTTACTGTGTTCTTTTAAGCGCTGATTCTGTACGACCTTCGAGTGTTACAGTTATTGTATGGAAGAGTTAGGACCTCAGATATACAACAGATGTCAAATGTACCCCTGATAAATGAACATTGATTGGAAGGAAAGACGAGTAACGGGTAGTTGATTTCAAGACTAACTAGTAATGATTAACTAAGTAATGATTTTGAGGACTTAGAAAGAAACTAGTTTAGACCGGTCCATTTTATGTCCCGGTCATGATACTATATGTAAACCTTATTTGAAGATAAATATATGTTATGTGTAGTGTCACTTGTGTGGCTGTGAACAGCCAGGTTGCCTGCCACTATTTCAATTCTAGAATTCTGAATTAATTATAGCAAAAGCGAGATACGTGAAGCTGACTTTTATGAAATTAGTCGTGGATAATTTGTAGCCAATATGTTCAAAGTTAAGAAAGTTGCATTGTTGCAGTTAGTTGACATGATCACATTCGTTTATCCATTAATAGGAAATAACAGTTTGTACTAGTAACGGTTTTGTAAATAGAATTGTACAGTATTAAATATTGAGTGGAATTACACCTGGTATAGTCTTGTTGATTTGATACTTGAATTGTGTTTTATCCAATGTGTTCGATTGGAGACTTAACCGGAGTGGTATAATTTGTTATTGTTTGTGTTTGTGTTGTTGTTGTTGTTGTTTGTGTTGTTGTTGTTGTTTGTGTTGTTGTTGTTGTTGTTGTTTGTGTTGTTGTTTTTTTTTTTTTGTTGTTTGTGTTGTTGTTGTTGTTTGTGTTTGTGTTGTTGTTTGTGTTGTTGTTTGTGTTTCTGTTGTTGTTGTTTGTGTTTGTGTTGTTGTGATGGTGGTGTCTAAATCATTCACTGCCAGTGAGAAGGAAACATGAAAATGTACCCTTCATGACCGTGCTTCAAAGTTTTAAACTAACTTCCTCAGCTTTTTGACATTACATTTTTTTCAACGCCAATCAAAATTTTGCCATCTGCTATGTATATTTACATTCCTTTTTTTAGTATTGACATTGCATAGCTAACAGGATTTTCTTTTGTCTATCTATAACCACTACTGTATCTTGTGAAAAAAGACGCTATTTGTCTTCCTTTCATATTAAGTGCCCTACGGAAAACTGCCCGACTGAAAACTGATCCACCGAAAGCCGCCCTAAGAGACGTTTTTGCGGAATTCCCATAAGCAAAATGCCCGTCCAGAAAATGACGGGGGGAAAAACGTCCATGGGAAACTGTGATTATCGCGGAAATATCTGAGGTACATGGAAATTCTCTGAACTCGAGCTTCATGGCGTTTATTTGTCTAAATGAAATCCCAAATGAATTGACCCAATTGTTCATTTGGTGAAGTCATGCTGAAAGAAACCCAACAAGCGTGACATGGGGACCTAGGACAGCTCGGAAGACATCAATTCACACAAAAAATTCCTGCACCAAAAGTATTTCTAATAAAGTAGTATTTGTTTTCATTAAATTTAGTTTGTTAATTTTGATTTTAGTATTTTTTTAGCTTGAAACTTGAAATTCTTAACGAAATGTACCATGCACATGATGTACTTTTGTATCTCTATATATCTACCATCTGTGTTTTGCATGGAGTATTGCTGTCACTGGACAGGTGCTCCCGTATCTCGTATTGGTGTTCTTGATCGAGTTTAGAGGCGTTTTTGTAACTTGATAAGTCCTAATCTTGCCGATGCTCTTTAACCTGTCTCATCAACGAAATAGGACTTAGTCTTCTCTGTAGTTATTATTGTGATATTATTGGTTTTCTGGTGAGTTTATCTCGTTAGTGTACTCACTGAGTTTACTACATCTCGTGTGACTCGTTCCTCTCAACACCCTGATCCTATTACAGTTGCTGCTTTTCGTTGTAATATATCTTTTTGTGAATGTAGGAGCTTCTTACTAGGACAAGCAAGGCTGTCGAACTTTTCGCACTTTGGCTTTTTCTCCAACATCTGACTTAACTGTGTTAAAATCGGAGGTCAACTTTTATCTCGAAGCCTAATTTTTTTCGAACCAATAGTGGCTTCATGTGCAGTCAGGGATAATTTCAGAATTTTGTATCAGATCATTGTAAGATTTTGTGAGAGAATAATGTAACTCTCTTAAGGAATTTAACCAAAAATTGGGTATCTTGTGTAGGCCTGGGGGTTGCATTTTTGGGACTTAACAGTGGCAGACTGGAGTTCCTCGATCGTTATTAGTTCCTATTCCTGTTCACTAATATCAGACAATCTTCCTTTCTCTCTACCTATCCATTCTGCTTCAGAGTTGAAATTCTTTCCATTACTGCATATACACAGCATCTTCGGTGGCTCTTCAACTTGAATCTTGCTCTTTTCTAGCCCTCTTTATAACTTCTTTGCGTCCGTCTTAAAAACCTTGTTTTGTCTGTAGAATTTGTTTCTTTTATCCAATCGCCGTAATCTTTGTGCTTTTACTTGCATTTTTTGCTTAAGTGTTTCTTTTGCCGTAACAATAGAGTTTAAATGATTAATATTGTATTTCTTTTTAAGCTTTCTACTCTTCCTGGTCTTAACATTAACACCTTTTGACATTTCATCTAATATTGATATTTCTGCCCACAGAAAATCAATCTCTTTCTGAATTTTCACTTTCCATTTTGGTGATTTCTTTACATGTGGCTTCTTTTTGGTTTTGATTTTAACACCTGTATCATGGGTTATTACTTTGGCAGTAGAGTACATAAGATTATTAAGCGACGTCATATCTTTATCAGTGTTTTCTACAATATTTCTCAGAGCAACGTTATAGAGAGTAATTGTAGTTCATGTTAGTTTGTTCAAGGTTAGTTTAGGGAGAGGTTTGTTCCGTTAAATTTCGTTGCGTTTTTAGTTATGATTATTATTATTATTACCATTATTATTATTAGTCTTATTTTTCCGCAGCTTATTTCTAATTTAGCTGGAGATGTAGTATTAAAGTGTTAGTTATTTGGTGCCTGTAAACTGATGTGACAAGACCTTTATTTTTTAAGCACCTTCGAAGTATTCGAGCTGGCCCCAATACTTTGTTTTCTCCGAATGTTACGACGGTATTGTGATTCCTTGTTCTGGGTATGTAGTTCTTAAAGTCTTGTTTCACTTTTCCCAAAGCATCAATCTTTATTGGTATGACAGCCACCTTTTTCATTCACCACAACTGCGTTATCTCAAATGCTAAACTGTCGTTTCGATCCTTCTTTACTTCCTTTTTGTCACATATTATCTTGTCCGCTGGGTAGGCAATATCTATAATATAACATTGCTTGCTTTCTCTCTCCAACAAGAGATTGTCAATTTTGCTATACTTTACCTCATGATCACACTGCTTCATAGAATCTCAGGGTTATGGTAGTACCATCTGTCAACTCTTTCAAGGTTATATTTTCCACCCCCCACCCCCCTTGTATTCGTTCTGTGCCAGAGGTCTTCATTGATTGGTAATATGCCATGCTGTCTTCCCTTTCTTTCTTACCTCAAATCCAGCATTCATCAATTTCTGCTGTATGGTCAACTCTGTACGTGCTATAATTGGACAGAATAAGGCTTCCGTTTCCGGTTGTAAACCACTTTTTGACAACCATAACCACCTTTTCTTTTCGTCTGTCCTTTCTTTCACACCTCTACAAAACTACCCAAACATCGTATTTTCTGTCCATTTGCTTTCAGTCACAGTCACTTTTACGTCTGTGTAATTTGTTATACCCTTACAACCTCAATATTTCATTACACCCGACCATTTACTTCTAGCAGAAATGGTTCTGCAGCATTCTTCATGGACCCTGCTACGTTATTCTCTTCTGCCCTAATGGAATCTTCACGAGCCATAACCCCTTGATCTCCTTTTTTTCTTGGTACATACAACCTGTCAGTGGCATATCTTGGATGAAACATACCATACGTGGTCAGCACCTTTCTTGTTTTTCGATCCAAACTCATAAACTCTTTCACTGTCCACATGATCATTCCAGCCCCACGGCTAAAAAGTGAAACTGCCCAAGTTCTGATACCTGCAGTCTTGTTCCACCCATTCAGTTTCGACTTCAGAATCAGCTTTAATCTACTAAAGTATTCATCCCTCGTTCTACGTTTCAATTACTTCGTCTATTTCCAAAATTCCTTAGATGCTAAAACAGTACATTTCTTTAACCCGAATCCCACCCTGATGTTAGTTCTGAATCCGCCAGTGTCAATAAGGGTTTCGATTCTTGGCATGAAGCTTGAGATCATCCATATCCAATAATTGTTTTCCTTTTTGCTGTCGACCCTTAAATTCATATCCAGCTTAGTATTCCTACACTTGCACCTGCACCCTTTTTGTTCTTCTGGAAGAACATCATTTTCCTCAAGGTGTCTGTATATTGTGTCTGAAATTATTCCCCTGAGAAGCTTCCAGATGAGTGGTATGCAATATATTGGCCTATATTTGTCTCTAGCATTCCCTTCCGTGATGTCACGAAATTGACCTACCCTTTGTCGGCCATGCCAGCATCTCATGGCCATCACTAAATAAGGTGTTGAGCTGTTAGCGTGTTACGTTCTCTAAATCACTTGATCAAATTCCCTTGAACCCCGTCTGCTCCTGGAGACTTCCAATTGCTTATCTTTTTGCTGATTTCCTTTACGTCCTTGACTGTAATTTCTATTTACGCTTTCTGTGGACAAACAATTGCTTTCTTCAATTCATGTGATGTGTCATCTTTGTTGTGCTCTGCTTCTTTACTCCAAGACTTTGTATATGTATGTATATACAGAGTAGATACTATTTTGTCTGCATTGCTTCATTTGTTGGTCATACCTCACTATTTTTATTTTCTTTGCTGTGAGACTTCATTTCAGCTCCTATTACCATTTTTAATACTTTTTTGTCAATGGTATATATTTCTGCTGATTTCTAATCTCATTATCTTTTCCATCTACCACAGAAATGCCCTTTAAAAGTGTTCTTGAACTCTCTTATATCCTTCTTTTCCACCAAGGATCCTTCTTCTCATCTCCTGACATCCATATTTTCTGCAACCACAATGCTCGCTGCTTTGCTCAAATTATTCGTGTTTGTAATGGAGACCATAAAGAGCCTTATTTACCTTATAAGTTTCTTGGATGTTTCCATTGGTCAGCTCTCTTTAAGTTACAATTTCTCTTCTCATTATCCTCCTCTTACCTTACCTTACCAACCTTACCTCACTTCTACCAATTTTTACTCATCTCTCGTCTCCATTACTTGTTCTCTATATTTTTTAATCTTCTTAACCCGAGTATGCTATTGTTACTACGGTTTTGTGGTCTATCACTGTCTCTCCATTCATCCCATCATCCGTTTGTTTCCTTTTTTGAAATATAACTTTAATTTCTCCATCTCTCTGATTGCTGTTCTCTAATATGTGTCTTTTGATATGTTCAAGGTCTACTTCTGTAAGCCAGTGGTTTTTTCTTAATGCTCTGCTTTAATCGTATAATCTCCGCTCCGTCAATTGGAAACCCCTCTTTCTTGTCATTGCCAATGCTCCGTCAATTGGAAACCCCTCTTTCTTGTCATTGCCAATGCTCCGTCAATTGGAAACCCCTCTTTCTTGTCATTGCCAATGCTCCGTCAATTGGAAACCCCTCTTTCTTGTCATTGCCAATGCTCCGTCAATTGGAAACCCCTCTTTCTTGTCATTGCCAATGCTCCGTCAATTGGAAACCCCTCTTTCTTGTCATTGCCAATGCTCCGTCAATTGGAAACCCCTCTTTCTTGTCATTGCCAATGCTCCGTCAATTGGAAACCCCTCTTTCTTGTCATTGCCAATGCTCCGTCAATTGGAAACCCCTCTTTCTTGTCATTGCCAATGCTCCGTCAATTGGAAACCCCTCTTTCTTGTCATTGCCAATGCTCCGTCAATTGGAAACCCCTCTTTCTTGTCATTGCCAATGCTCCGTCAATTGGAAACCCCTCTTTCTTGTCATTGCCAATGCTCCGTCAATTGGAAACCCCTCTTTCTTGTCATTGCCAATGCTCCGTCAATTGGAAACCCCTCTTTCTTGTCATTGCCAATGCTCCGTCAATTGGAAACCCCTCTTTCTTGTCATTGCCAATGCTCCGTCAATTGGAAACCCCTCTTTCTTGTCATTGCCAATGCTCCGTCAATTGGAAACCCCTCTTTCTTGTCATTGCCAATGCTCCGTCAATTGGAAACCCCTCTTTCTTGTCATTGCCAATGCTCCGTCAATTGGAAACCCCTCTTTCTTGTCATTGCCAATGCTCCGTCAATTGGAAACCCCTCTTTCTTGTCATTGCCAATGCTCCGTCAATTGGAAACCCCTCTTTCTTGTCATTGCCAATGCTCCGTCAATTGGAAACCCCTCTTTCTTGTCATTGCCAATGCTCCGTCAATTGGAAACCCCTCTTTCTTGTCATTGCCAATGCATCCGTTTTCGATATCCCCTGACTGGTACTCCGTTCTCATCAACAGGCTTACTTGGGACGTAGCACCGCATAACAGAAACAAAAACTTGTTTAAATCACCTTCGTCGTTTTTTGATCCGGTGCTAGATAACGACCTCCTGGAACCGGACCGGTTTCTCCGAGCTTGCCCGGTAACGCCATCTCTCCTGTTTAAATCAATCTGATTTTTCATTTTCCCTTAATTGCTCGTAGTGACTTTCAGACTGTACAATCACCAGTGATTTTTTTTCCTTTCACCATCACTTAGGGAATTGGCGACCAAGGCCTAAGAGTACCCCAACCCATGAGACAGACACCCTCGCCTGGCGCTAACTCCGTATTTCGTGGTCTCGGAAAGAGCTAACAGCTATTACACATTGCTCAAAGGTGACCTGGAGGTAGTAGTAGCAAAGGGTAACTATTATTATTATTATTATTATTATTATTATTATTATTATTGTTGTTATTATTGGTAGTAGCAGCAGTAGTAGTAGTAGTAGTAGTTAGTGGTAGTAATAGTAGTTAGTAGTAGTAGCAGTAGTTAGTAGTAGTAGTAGTAGTAGTAGTAGTAGTAATAGTAGTAGTAGTAGTAGTCAGTAGTAGTCATCATCATCATCATTGTTCGACCTCAGTCGAGATGATGGATTGAACAACCTTCCTCCAGTAGTCCTGATCTTCCATAGCTGCTTTAAGATGTTGATGGTATCTAAGAAATTCAATTTGCCAAAGCGCTTTCCGATGGATTGCGGTTCTCAGACTATTACTGATGAAATCGCTCCTGAAGTTGATCTATGGTAATGGCCTGCAAATTGTACTATTCTAGATTTGACCAAACTAGATACTGGTGAAAGGTTGCCATAAATTTGACTCTTGGCTGGATATTTTTTCCAAGATAGATTTTTAACCCGCATAAGTAGTTTTGTATAGCACCCATCTAAACGCTTTTCTGCTCTTTTAGATAGAGTCCAAGTCTCTGATTCATAGAGAAGAATTGGTTCAATGAGCGCCCGAAATATTTTGACTTCGATGGTAATGTCAAGTTCAGATGTTCATAGTTTATGCAGTTTGTTGCACGCTGACCATGCCATGCCTTTCCTAACAAGAAAGTCTTTTTCTGAAGAAGAAAGAAAAGAACCCAAGTATTTGTAATCATCTTTGGATGTTAAGTTAGTTCCAGAAGAGTTTGAATAGGTTCATTATTTGTCTGAATTAGAGCTCATATATTCAGTTTTAGGACTCATTAAAATGTAGACCACACTGTTCGCTGCTGACTCTGAAGCCAATAAGAGAATTTGAGCATTTGCTAATGATCAACTCATAAGAGCAATATCATCAGCAAAATCTGTGTCAGTGACGTGTACAGCTGGATAACGAGAACTTTTTCGGGTATGATTTCAAGGCCTTTGTTACTTATAGTGTCTATTGATGCTCTTTGAATGTAATCAACAACTACAAATAAACACAAATGGTGTTAGTATATCACCCTGTAGAATGCCTGCATGAAATGTCAAAGGCTGGTGTTTCTCCATCTGGACTCAAAACTGTAGCTGCAGTTTGTTTTGTTGTTGTTTTTTTTACGTCATTTTTCCCCAGCAATTGGGGCTCAGACGGTGCCCTTCAGAGGGACTTTTGATTTGGCAGTGAGGAATTTCTTAATGGAAGATCTTAATGGGATCTATTATTTCATCTGGAATACCTTAAAGTTGGAGTATTTTAAACATCATAGATCTATCAACATTGTCGAAGGCCTTACTAAAATCAATGAATATCATGGCTAGCTCACGATTGCAGTAAGACGTCTCCTCAATGATCCGACGTGAGGCTAAAATTTGGCACAATGTTGATCGTCTAGAACGAGAACCATTTCGATTCGTTTGGAGAAGTGGATCAACAGGTGGTATAAGCTGGTTTAATAGTAGTTTATTAAAAATCTTTGCTGCAATAGGCAGTAAAGATATACCTCTATAGTTGGTAGTTTGAGACAGATCACCTTTCTTGGGAACAGGTATAATTTGTGACTTTCTCCAAACATCTGGACATACTTTATTTTCACAGCAGAAGTTACAAATATTGAACAGGAGTTGGTGGAAACTATTGTCTTTCCAAATAATGGTTGGAATGTTGTCTGGTCCAAATGCCTTGGAAGATTTAACACTATTTAAAGCAGTTTTTAATTCCTTGTAAGAAAATTTAGATGTTGTAATGTTAAGTGGTTTAGAGACCGAAAGCATTGGTAGTGTAAATTATCTGAGAGTTTTGCTTGTTTTCCTAAAAGATTGTTAAAATTATTGAACCAGCTGTTAAACCTATTTTTCGCAGTACCTCCCTTTATTCTGGTGATTGGTTTTAAGCTGGTTCCTGAAAGTTCTTTGATGATTTTCCACGCTTCATGATGCATATTACTACCATGAAGCTTTTCAACTTTGTCGATTTTTTCCCATAATGTATGAGGCTTCTGCATGTAGGTATGCATCATCTAAATTTTTTGTGGCTTTGTCTAGAAGTTTTTTTCAATCTTTTTGTTGGTGTTTGGTTATATTTTGCTGAGATGTTCTTATGATTTTTCCTTGCTTCACTAACATTAAAGAGATTGCTGAGTTTTTTGTCACCGTTTTTCATTTTGGTTTGTAGAGTTTCTTTGGCTACTTCTTCGGTGGAAGAAATAAGAGCACTATATATATCTTCAAGGTTTTTATCTATTGTGTCAACAAAACCAGAAAAAGCTTGGAAGCGGTTGAAAACCTTGACTGAGAATTCTTTTGCAAGTTTCTTATTTTTGCAAACATCTTTCCAGTCAAAACATTTCATTGGGTGGGGTTAGTACTTCTTTGATGACCGAAGACTTACCTTAATAAAGGAGCTAACCACTGTGTGGTCAGAATTGACAGTAAAAGATGAATAAGACCTAGAATTTAAAGCACTATTCCTCCACTTTTTTCAGAATAACATATAATCTAGTTGTGACCTTTTTCCTGTTGGAAGTTCATGTGTCCACAACTAATTGATAGGTTTCATAAAAGTGTTATTTGCAGAAAACAGATTATACTCTTCGACAAAAGTCGATTAGTTTTTCTCCATTCCCATTTGTGTTGTTATTAAAAGAAAATTTAACAGATGGTTGACTAATTTTCGTGTTAAAGTCACCAATGACTGCAACAAAATTGTGTACTGGAAAATTATGAACAACAGATCGTAGATTGAGTACGGCCATGTCAAGAGAATGGGGGAAGAGATGGTTGTAAAGAAGACATTCTACACCAAGGCAGAGGGCAAGAGGAGTAGAGAAAGGCAAAAGCTGCGGTGGAGGGATGTCATCAAGAGGGACATGGAGGAAGTTCAAGCAACGACGGAGGACATCAATAACCGGAGGACACCAAAGACCGGAGGACACCAAAGACCGGAGAAAGTGGAGGAGACTGAGCTGAGCAGCCGACCGGACCTGTTGGAAAAAGGTGTAATAAGAAGCATAAGAATATTGTTTTCTGATTATCATTAATTTATTGGTGGACCTACCCGGACTTATCTTTAAAAATTACGTATAGTCAAGATGTTTTTAACATTCCCCAGCATGTGTGTCTTGTGTCTCCTTCTTTCGTTTTAACACGTTTAGTCGGATCTTTAGACCTTAGCCTGAAATCATTCATCTAATTCCGCATCCAATACCTCGAGGAAACAACTCTTATGTGNTATTGGTGGACCTACCCGGACTTATCTTTAAAAATTACGTATAGTCAAGATGTTTTTAACATTCCCCAGCATGTGTGTCTTGTGTCTCCTTCTTTCGTTTTAACACGTTTAGTCGGATCTTTAGACCTTAGCCTGAAATCATTCATCTAATTCCGCATCCAATACCTCGAGGAAACAACTCTTATGTGCACCTTGGTCTCAGAGCACTTTACATTGTGATTTAAACATCTTTTTAAGCACTGAGAGTGTTTATAATCTGCAGACATCTTTAGACCATACGCATAACACCTGATGGTGTTAAATCCTGATGGTGTTAAATCCTGATGGTTTCCCGTATTCCAATTTTGATGATGCAAGTACTTTCATTATTCATCAAATGCTCATAACACTTTTTTTTCATTTATTTTTCTGATTATGAACCATACAGGGCATATAGCTATTAAGGATGTGGGACATTGAAGAAGAAGACAAAAAGAAGACTGAAAAAATATAAGGTTAGATCAAAACCTAAAAGTTGACCTTAGACTTAAAACATGCATATCATATGATGCAGGAAAGCAAATGAAAAGGATCCACAAACTAGCTGTTTGAGGAAAGAAACTATATTCATGGAAAAAAATTTTTACAACAAGCTGCAAAGAAGCGAAGAAAGATGTTGAGTGAAATGAGTCGTAGATTTGGTAAAATTCTCAAACAGCACGAGCAGTGTGACCTTTCAAGGTTGGTTTTGTTGATATTATATGTTATGTTTTCACTGTAGTTTAACTTCTTAGATAGGTTCTTTTGGCTCATACCATCTTTAGATATTTTTATTGACCCCCTCTCTGTTATTTCTTGTCGTCAGTGCAGGGCTCTAAAATATCCTAACACCAATGACAAGCTTTCAAGATTTCCAGTTTAAATTCATTGTTTGATAGCAGGTTTCTGGGTTTAACAAAAGCCTTATTGACCCACTTTTCAGCCCTTACAGCTGCTTAAGTGGTCATATTGTATCATAAAATGTCACATTTCTCTTTGCGATACAGGTCTCGTCAATCGTAGCATGCCAAGATAAGCCCTTTCTTGAAACCAAAGACCGCCCAGGAAGTTATTTTAAAAATTTCGTTGGTCATATTTGCCGTCATGACAATGTTGACAGGGATCTGTTATTAGGCTCTGTATTTGGGTCCTGGGTATGAAGTTAAACTGCACCCGGCAGCAGGACCCTAGTCCGGAAGTTCTGGGGTTTTGAGGAGAATGTCACTACCTCTTAATTGCTGTTGTGATGGGTCACCCTTAGGCAAGGTGTAGGACCCAAATGCCTCCCTTACTGGGTTACGTTGCCCCAAGAGCACTGGTCCTTGTGGCTGGTGACAATAAATACTGACTTGGCAACCAGAGAGAGATAGCTTTTTGCTCCTACTGCCTTGTGGATGATCTTGGCTGACCAAAGACTGATGGTGGCTAGCAAGAAGAGAAGGCGGGAGAACCCTGTATGGGTCAACATCAGCTAGCTAGAGCTGGTGTTCTCAAGAAACACACCCGGCAGAAGGCAAAGGCAAACCACTGTTGTATCATGCCAAGTAAAATCATGGTCAAATCTGTTTATAAAAGAAAATCTGACGACGTGAATGGGGTCTCCTCTATATCCAGCGGAGACACCTTGTCCGGTAGGAATGGTCATGTGCAACAGGTGACCCCAGACCAAAAAACAACATCTAAAAATAGGAATATGGAATGTGAGAACATTGTACGAAAAAGGAAAGCTACAAAATGTAAAGCAAGAAATGGATCGACTGAAAGTAAACATTTTGGGAATAAGTAAAATGAGATGGTCAGGAGCAGGAAAATGGTTAGTGATGAGACAACTGTAATCTACTCATGTGGAGAAAAACATCAGCATGGTGTTGGAATAGTGCTGGACAAAGACAGGGCAAAGGAGTGTGATAGGAGTCTGGGCTATTTCTGAAAGAGTATTGTTAGTCAAGCTAAAGGGGCAGCCTTTTAAGTTATCTATCATTCAGGTATATGCTCCAACATCAGAGCATACAGATGAGGAGGTTGAGACTTTTTATGAGGAAATAGAAAAAGCAAAAGAGCAGTGTAAGTCACAGGAGATAGTATTGATTATGGGTGACTTGAATGCCAAAGTGGGAAAAGGAAGAGAAAGAAATACAGTTGGACCACATGGGCTTGGTGAAAGAAATGAAAGAGGTGAAAGGTGGATCCAATGGTGTCAGGAAAATAGTCAGGTCATTATGAACACTTGGTTTCAACACCATCGAAGACGACTGTATACATGGATAAGTCCAG
>RDPX01000287.1:1081614-1094243 GCA_003991215.1 Morbakka virulenta | reverse complement strand
CATACATACATACATACATACATACATACATACATACATACATACATACATACATACATACATAAATACATACATACATATACTCATGGATACATACATCTCTTACAGTCTCTTTATTTATTTCTTATTTGTTATTCTTCGTGTTTTTGTAATGTGCTTTCTTAGTCTTTGTGCAGCTTCCTGACTTTCTTTTGAAATAAAAGAGGAGACGAGGGTGGTGGGAGTGAGAAGGGAAGATGATGCTGACTTCAGCAAATGAAGGCGTATGTTTCGCTGTGGTGACTCCTAACAGGGAGCAGCCGAAAGATAAAGAAGAAGAAGATGGGAAACAATTATCTTTAACAGAACTCATAGAACGTACTTGTTAGCGTCAGTTCTTGCAACTAAAGGATTACTAGAACAACCAGACAATACCACACATGCCATTGATATGGTTTTTATACATGACTTTAAACCTTAAGTGACGTTGACATCAAACTTAATAAATAGTATCTGAAGAAAGATTTTTTGATTGGAAAGACTTGTCAACATTTTACTGACTAGCAAGAAGTAGGTTTTTATTTTCATTATCATGAAAGTTACACCGAAAAAGTAAAATAATGCTATCAGAAGAAATGTTATTACCTTGATTTACTCTCTTGCAATTTCAATGATGCAACCCAAAGGAGAAGAATTACAACGACAAAAGACAAAATGAAAATATAATTAGCTGGGCTTAGCCTAGTGTTGATGGTCTTAACAGCCATCTTATCTAGTAACCAAGCCGGCATCGCTATTTTTCTTGCATGAGATTGGCAGACACTAATCACCAATCTTGTTTTCTTTTCCTGTATATTAGTGGTTCAGCAGATAATTTTATCTTTTGAAAAATAGCCTATTTGACAAGAAACGGAAGTACTAAGGATGTCAAAAGTTCTAGTGAATGTGTTGTTTCACTCCTACTTACACACAAGCCTAGGAAAAATAAGGCAAGCGACATTTCTTTATCCTAGCAGCTTTGCGGGAATGGTACATGGCTTGCGACTACTTAGTTACCATATGATACTAGCTAAGAGTAAAAAGATTCTATTGTTCTGCACTCATATGACTGATCTTGCTTCCTATCGCGGAAGCAAAATTGGTCATATGAAAATATATGAAATAGAGGACTTTCGTCTGATTGTTTTAAATTCATTGTTATGCCAAAGTTAGCTAATTTATTGTTTGAGCGGGTCATAGTTTTCTTCAGCCTAATTGCACTATCCTTTTCCAAGTCCCTATCGTTGGACTCCTCATCCAAATTTACCCATGTAAACACCAGATCTCTTAACTCAGCTTGTACAGCAGACAAGGATGAGACTCATCAGCACTGATTTGAAATCAGGAACGCAGGGTTAGGCTTGGCACCCCGAAAATCCCCCGTTCGGGGAATTTTTTATTTTCTCCCGAAAAATTGAAAAATTATTTCTGGCACTAGCTTGATGTTTTAGGAGATTTGTTGTTGTTTTCCATCTGGGAACTCGCTTCTCAGTTTCTCTCTTTCGGGCACGCTTTGCTCCATTCCGATATTTTTCGCCAAAGAATTGTAAACAAAAGTGAAAATGTCGGATTTAAAATTTCTGGACGTGAGTCAAAGTCTCAGATCTCCTGTTTAGCAGCATTTCTTACGCCCCAAAGACACTACCAAAGCTAAGTGCAAGTTGTGTTCCAAGATTTATAAAGCTTTGGGAAATACCAAAGGTTTGCTTGACCATCTTAGACGAAAACACATTTGGATTTGGAATCAGAACAAGCAGCTAGACTAGCAGGACCACCAAAGAAACTACGAAAAATCAAGGGAACAGAGAGATGAATTATCGCTTGATTTTCGTGTTGGTCGACTTTGTGCAGTGAATTTATTCAGTTTTCATGCGATTTCAACTAGTCAAGACATTAAATGGTTTCAAAGCTTTAAAACGTAGATTACCTGAAAGTCCCAATGGTATCAAATTTTGTCCAGAATGAGAATACGAACGTGTCAAAGCAGAAATGATGTCAAAGATTACAGAGATGAAACAAGATAACATGAGGTTCTGCTATACTACCGATGAATGGACATCAAATAGAAATCGACGATATTTGAACATAAATCTGCATTATTCTGAAGGCTATTTTTTACTTGGACTGTAAGAATTGTAGGATCTATACCTACAGATGTTTTTAAGACAAGTTAGGATAGCAGCATTTGGGTTGGATGTGCAAAAGGTTTTTAATTGGTGGTACCTCTGATGAAGCTGCACTGATGATAAGTTTTGGTAAAGCAATGCAGCCACTACTACATTTTCTGTGCTATGCTCATGGAATAAACCTCACTGTCAATGATGCACTTTAAGTGAAGAAAAAGAAGGAAAAGGCTAAATTTATGTTTGGATGAGGAGGAATCTTCAGAAGAAACTTTGGAAGATTTGGAATATTCTGTCATGGACCATATGTCATGNATACCTACAGATGTTTTTAAGACAATGTTTAAAGCTAGGCTAGCAGAATTTGGGATGGATGTGCAAAAGGTTTTTAATTGGTGGTACCTCTGATGAAGCTGCACTGATGATACGCTTTGGCAAAGCAATGCAGCCACTGCTACATTTTCTGTGCTATGCTCATGATGAAATAAATAATGAAATAAATCTTACTGTCAATGATGCACTTCAAGTGAAGAAAAAGAAGGAAAAGGCTAGCCCTAGTTTGGATGAGGAGGAATCTTTAGAAGAAACTTCGGAAGATTTGGAATATTCTGTTATGGACCATATGTCATGGACCATGAGGATTCTAGGCTAGCTTTTGAAACAGTGGAGGAAAGTAGCAATGATGAAGATCTCAATCCAAATTTCAAAAATGACATTGTCATGATTAGAAAAATAGTGAAAACTTTCCAAAAATCTCCTGTGACAAATGATACCTTTTTGCAAGCTGTTTTGAAAAAAGACCTGGGACACGAGTTGAACTTTATTTTGGACTGTCCAACTCGTTGGAACAATCTGAATGACATGATTCAGAGATTCCTTAGGATCTACAAGCAATTGAAGATGGCTTTGGTGCACATTGACTATAAAGTTCACTTCACTGATTATGAAATACCCAGACTAGAAGATCTTAGCAATGCCTTAAATGTTGTAAAATCTGCTAGCCTAGCCTTATGCAGAAAGGATGCAAATCTTTTAACAGCAGAAACTATCATTGAAACAATATTGAAAGAGCTTGAAAAACAAAATTCTCTTATTAGTATGAAATTACATGAATTCCTTACTAAAAGAATGTTAGAAAGATACTCAAGCTATACATTTGATTTCTTATTTACAGGATCCATGCCTTATTACCAAGAAAAAGATTTCTTTGGATTCAAAATGAACGAAAGTCAATTCTAGATCTAGCAACAAAACTTCTCAAGTAACTCTTTTCTGTTGTTGGAAACAATGATAAAGAAAGAGATACTGAAGCTAGCACTAGCCAAGAAGAGGAGACAGAAAACTTGCCATTTGACAAACAACTTAACTTGGCACTTCAAAAAGCAAAACAAAGTACAAAATCTAATGCTAGACTAGAACTAGAAGTGAAACCACCTGTAGTCAAAGCTGAAATGCAGCTTTATGAGCTTAAGTACTACCACTCAAAGGCCTCCTAATCTTGACTTGATTTCACTTGAAGTCACTTTTCACTTTTGACTATTGTACCAACAAGTGTGGAGACGGAGCGGTGATTTTCTTTTGCTAGCTTATTTAGTACTAAAATTAGAAGCAGACTTAGCGATTCTACCCTTAACATTCTTGTATTCCTTCGTGATTTCTACAGAAAATAGAAAAACTTTATGCAAATAGGTAAAAAACACAAAAACTTTAAGCAAAATCCCCTTTATGTGCTTTTTCGGAAAATGTCGGGGAAAATTCGGGGAATCTCTCAAATTCCCCGAAATTACCCGTTGCCCCAAAATGCAAACCCTACGTAGGGTTTTCTCCTAATTTTCTTTACAATACACTTAAATGGGAACCATGTGAGGGTTACTGCAAGAAAGCACACATAACTTTTGCTTGACATTTATGACATTTTCTTTATCTTTGATTCACCTGTGCTCTTAGCTAGAAAAAAGTTCGAATAATCATACTTTTGTGACAATAACTTTAACTTGGTAATAAATCAACATTAAACTAAGCCCGAGTATGACTTTTTAAAAAAATATACAAAATCTAATCCTGTTTCATTTTCTAGGGTTATCAAATAACATGTGCCTCTGAGCGACATAACCTTGCAGCCAAAGGAGAATTCGTTACAAATGAATTTGAGCCATGTTTTGATGCAGCCGATTTCATGAGAGCAGGGAGAGATATTTTTGCACAACGCAGCCAGGTAATTGTTCACCATAATTTTCCTTGATTCGTCCATATTAGACTGGACGTATTCCAGACTGACATGCTACAACAACCGATGGAAAGAGTACAAATATGTTTTTGGTATTTATGGAAAAGAAAGCTTCTTTTTGCTGTTTTTGTTTATTTATCTTTGGGTTTTTATATTTGTTTTGAATGTTTTTAAGGGAATAAAAGTAAAGTCTTGCTAAGTTAAATAGCACACACAAAAATAGCAACATTTATTAACTAAATTTTCGAGGAGCCATGGGTTAATGGTTACTGGAACTGCAACGTAACCAAGCATTCTGGGTTCGATTCGCCGAGCGGGTAAATTTGGAAATTCACAAAAGAAAAAGCCATTGGCTGGCGTCAGGAAAGGCACCCGGTCAAGAAATTCCTTACTGCCAAATCCAAATCCCTTTGAAGAGCACCATCTGAGCCCCAGTTACTGGTGAAAAATGACGCTAAACCCCCCAAATTAATTAAATGTTCATCCCCTGTATATCATTATTAAAAATAAAGATAATAATATATAATAATATTATTATTATATATTTAAAATATAAATAAAAAGCATCTTTTACCTGACCAACAAAAGGAATGTAAACCTGGTAATCATGCTACAAAAGAACAGCTGTTAATTGATAAAAGTATATAAAGAGACTGTAGGAAGAGATACTAATGTAGTTATGACATGGATGGATTATGAGATGGATTATTATTGAGCGAGAAGCAAAGGGAGGCAAGACTGACATGCTATGGACATGTGATCAGAAGGGAAGAGAACTATATCCGAAGGAGAATGTTAGAAATAAATCTGCCAGGAAGGAGGAAGAGAGGAAGACCAAGGAGACGCTACATGGATGTAATAAAAGAGTGGATTCTGTTAGTGCATAAACCATTGTAAGTGATATGTTGAAAGGGCTTCCATTGAGCTATGTATGATGATGAAACGAAGCCAGAAACACCTTGACAAAATTTCCTGGAACTCTGACTCACAAGTTAAAAAACAGTGCAACAAGCATTGTGCATATTTCACTCAAAGCTCTTTCAAAATTATGTTTGCAGTTGTAATGGATAGATTCACAGATGATGTAAGAAGAGATGGTCATCAAATTATGATGTTCGAAGACAATATTGTACTGTGTAGTGAGAAAAGAGAAAAAGTTGAATTACAGCTGGAGAGGTGGTGTTATGCCTTGGAGAGGCGAGAAATGAAAATAAGCTGGATAAAGAGAGAGTACCTAGCTTTGCACGGAAGCCAGAACGATAGAATACAGCTGGGAGTGATGAAAATCCCTAAAGTGAGCGAATTTAAGCACCTGGGATGAACTCTACATACAAACGGAAACTATGATAGAGAAGTAAAAAGGAGAATGCAGGCCGGTTAGGATAGTTGGAGGAAGGTAACAGGGGTACTTTGTGATAGGAAAATATCACCACGGATGAAGGGCAAGGTTTACAAGATGGCAGTGCGCCCAGCTCTATTATATGGTCTGGAAACAGTTCCTACTAGCCAGCGACAAGAAGCGGATCTAGAAGTGGCTGAAATGCTTATGATGAGGTGGTCACTAGGTGTGACGCGACTAGACAGAATTCCTAACGACCACATTCAAGAACCATCCCATATCAGGAGACTTAGAGACAAGACGAGGGAGTCAAGACTTCACTGGTACGGGCACATAACAAGGCGTGATGCAGATTATGTAGGAAGGAGGGTACTGAGTTATAAGGTACCCGACAGAAGGCGAAGAGGGAAGCCGAGCAAAAGATGGAAAGACATGATTGACAGAGATATGGAGGATACTGGTGCAAGGGTTGCTGATGGTTGATCCGCTGTGGCGATCCCTAACGGGATATACCCGAAAGACAAAGAATAATAATAATAATAATAATTGTGGAACGCATAACGCCGCTATCAACCTTCGCGCCTGCCCTTTTCCGTTTTCAATATTTGGCAGCAAGTCCATCCTTTTTTTTTCAATTTTCCCTCAATCGACTTCCTCTAGGCCCCCTTTGCTTGTCATCTTCTCTACTACTGTACAGGCGTCCAACGCATGACAACCTTTAAGATTGCCATTTCATCTATGCAAAAAACAATACTTATCTAACACTATCGTCGGCGTGTGATTTCAAGAGAAAGAGGGTTTGTGCCTGCTCTTTCGTAAAGGGCCTAATTTGATACTGCTTTGGGCCAAAAGTTTGATGGAAATAAATTAGGTAACTTATTACAATCCTGACCAGTACAGTAGCACCCCAAGAATATTGCACGTAAACATCCTGAATTTGGTTTTGTGGCTGAGCTTGGCAGAGCTCCAGATAGGTTGCAATGCCACAAAATCTCCGTTTCACTTAAGGATTCTGCTCTTGACGTACTTCTCTAAATCTCCTTGCATTATCTTAGGGTTCTTGACCTCTATGGTTAGTCAATCTTTTTTCCTAAGGAATCAAGATCGTCTGACTTAGTTTGAAGGTCTTTATGCCTTTGTACCAGTAAGACTATATTATCTGCGCCGATATTTTATTGTAAATAATTAAAGCCCACACTATCTCATTTACTTATTCCATCTATTTATTTATTTATATTAACCATCTATTTCTTTTTCTAGGTAACTAACATTTTTGGCATTGACTGGCTTCAGAGACATCTTGGCGACGAATACAGAATACACCTTTTGCAGTTTGAAGACCCAAATCCAATGCACATTGATGCAACCTTCAATATCATAGGACCTGGCCTAGTTGTTGTCAATCCAGATAGAAAATGCTATCAGAAAACAATGTTTTTAAAGGCTGGTTGGAAACTTATTGATGCTCCTAGTCCAGTAATACCAGAATCACATCCTCTTTGGATGAGTTCAAAATGGTTAAGTATGAATGTTCTCATGTTGGACGAGAAGAGAGTGGTTGTAGATAAATATGAAACACCAACAATAAAGGTTAGTAAAAATATATTTATTACCTAAAGATTGCCCTCATTAATAGTATTACCACGTATTTTATACTTGATATCATTCCGTTGTATTATTGCTTAGATGATCATTGATAGGAACGAGATATGAAATCCGTAGCTAACGACAAAAAAAACCCAACCTGTAGTATTTCAAGAATTTTATCAAATCAGATTACTATGGCATATTATATATATTCTTAGCCATCTATCATTTTACATTTTCCACCACACTTCAACATAGTTCTATCCTTCATACATCATTATTTTTCTTTCTCTCTGCGGATAGTTCATTCTTATGTTTTTTCGTTGTGTTGTCCTTTGTATTTTGGTGTGGATTGTTCATGTATGGATTGTCCCATTATTGTCATTTTATCAGCCAGTTCCATCTTTGGCTAAAGAGTGTTTCACTGTAATACTATATATATTCATGTCATTCATTCATTCGCCATGTCCAGCGATCTAATGGCACAATCAAGCAGGCAGTAGACTTTTCTGTGGATACACGTCGGCGACTTGGGCGACCAAGAAAGACATGGCACGATGTTCTGAAGGATGACATCTCTGGCTGGGGCCTTGGTTCAAGTGACCCCATGAATAGAGCCACCTGGAAATCTAGTGTGAGATATGCCATGCGTGCAGCTAGGCAGGCATCTGGAGGGAAGCCCACCGTCATGGAGGATGCTTCCAGACCTGCACGATAATAAAAAAGAATCGATTGTATATATGTATATGTATATTCATGTTATTCATGAGTTTAGTAAAGCGAGCTGACGTCTTTTAATAGAAATTGGACTTTTTGTCTTCTTTTTAATGCCATCGCACAAGAAGACCATTAAACCACTTCAAGAAAGCTTTTTTGAAATCACCTGCTCTTACTTTCTGACCTAATCTTTCTTATCATTTTTCTATATTACATTCAATTAGTGAGCTTTCTTACAGTGAAGGTTTTTTTCATTGTATAGGTCCAAGAACTCTTCTTCTTCTTCTTGCGGTCTTGTTCCATCACCAAGACGGGTCGGCCGCTCGACACAGTCTGCGCCACTTTCCGCGCTCCTTGTAGTCCTCCGGATCTGCTCCAACTTGCCTCATGTCCTTCCTTATAACATCTCTTCATCTCAGCCTCTGCCTGCCTCTGCTCCTTTTCCCTTGGGCTGTCACCTGCTACGCTGTTTTATCGGGTTCTCTTGACTAACATACATTAAATCCACCCTGTAGTTTTACAAATCCAAAATTCGTCCACTTGTGCGATACTTTGGTCATGTTTAGGCAAGCCACACTGGGTCCCTAATTTCATTACTCCTTTCCTTACTATTATGAGAACTACTCAGATGAACTTTCTCTTTTGTTTTAAGCTCAATTTATGAGTTATATCATATCTAGTTCCTACACTTCTCAATAAATAGCTACATTTTTCTTGTCCCCTTAATTTACTTTTAAGTGATATCTCTGGCAACTTAATTCTATTTGACTGTCCCATTTTATAGCTTATCCACCAGCTTAATAACAGCACATATGTTGATTCTAACGTTCATGCCAATGTGGATACTAAATATTTCAACCCTCCTTAAAGAGTTCCAATTACTTTTTCGCCTTTAGAATTATTTTGATTGTTGAAATTATCTCAACATTCGTGTCAAAGTCGTAATCCTTCCCCTGAAATTCTTTGATATGTACCACCTCTTTGATATACCGACCTAATATCAGTGTATTATGAAAAGGCTATATTGAAAAGAAGCTCACAGCAAAATAGTAATAATGAATAATAATAATAATAATAATAATAATAATAGCGACCTATGGGAATGAATTTAAAATGTAGCCGGTTGTGGAGTTTCGACGTGGGCGAATGAGGTTATCCTTTGCCACAACTACCTCCAGGTCACCCTTGGGCAAAGTGTAGTACCTGTTAGTCCTTGGTAGATCAAGCTCATTAGCCTTGGTTGGCAGTCCACCTAGGAGAAGGAAAACTATGAACAAAAACCAAATTTTGACTGGCGGGTTTATCCTATGTCTTATAGACAGGTGGAGGTCTTCAGAACGAAGAACTATCGTCCAATTATTTGCTTACCAACAATGTACAAAATCTTAACATCCATCCTCACTGAAAGAACGTATGCATTTCTTGAAGAGAATAAGCTATTACCAATTGAACAGAAAGTATTTAAAAGAGGAAGTTACGGATGTAAAGACCAACTACTGATAAATAAGAGGATCATAGAAAACTGCCAAAGAAAAAAAAGAAGCTTGTCATCAGCTTGGATTGATTATAATAAAGCATTCGACAATGTACTACACTCTTGGATTATTGAATGCCTGAAGATGTTCAAAATAAGCCCAACAGTAGTCAATTTTGTTAGTGAAAATATGAAGAAATGGAAAACAACCCTTCATCTCAACCACAACAAGGGAACCATAAAATCGAGAAGAATTAACATCAATAGTGGCATATTTCAAGGAGATTCACTACCGCTCCTTTTTTGTCTTGCTCTAGCTCCACTGAGCACCCTGCTGAACATCACAAAGCTATAAGACAAAAATGGGTATAAGATAAAAGAAAAATCAACCATCTTTTTTACATGGATGACCTGAAGGCATACGCTATGAATGATGAACAACTGAAGAAACTGCTAGACATCGTGAAAAAATTCAGTGATGATATAAAGATGGAATTTGGACTGGACAAATGCGCTAAAGCAACCTTCATCATAGGGAAACTAACGAGAACATGCAACATCGTTCTGAATCAAGATACCGCCATAAATGAGTTGGACTAAGAAGGAACTTATAAATACCTTGGAATAAATGAAGGTGGTGGAATTCAACACTCGAAGAGGAAGGACAAGATCCGAAGAAAGTATTATAGAAGAATAAGACTGATCCCTAAAAGTGAATCAAATGCCATTAACAAGATTGAAGCGATTAAAACTGTAGCTATACCAGTCGTAACTTACAGCTTTAATATCATCAACTGGACAACTTAAGGTATCAAGAATCTTGACAGAAAAACGAGAGAGCTTCTTAATAAAGAACGAATGCATCATCATCAATGTAAAATCAGATGAAGACCGTATATATTTACCAAGGTCATCTGGTGGAATAAGATTGATTCAAGTTGAAACCACTTACAAGACAACAACAATTGGCCTGGCATCATATTTAGAGAAATCTAATGATCCATTCCTGACGTTAGTAATCCAACACGAAGATAGAAAGAAGTCTTACTCGATAAAGAGTTTTGCTGCCAAATTTAAACAAGAGCTGAATGTGAATGAGATTGCGGAAAAGAACAACGAGTCAGTAACTAAACTCGCTAAAAGAGTGAAACAACATGAGAAAACCAAAGCCCAAGACAAAATTATGCAGAAATGGGAAAGTAAAGCTATGCACGGGCAATATCCATCAAGAAAAAACGACTGGCTGAAAGGGACAGGTCTGAAAGCGGAAACTGAAGGGCTTATAATTGGAGCCCAAGACCAAAGCTTAGCTACCCGATTGTACCATCACAGAATCATCAAAGACGGAACAAACCACTCTGCCGATTATGTAACAAATACGACGAAAGTATCGACCATATTTTATCTGGGTGCCCCAAGCTAGCCAATATAGAATACAACAAACGACATAACAACGCCGCAGGATACATACACTGGAAGATTTTACAGTATTACAACATCAAAACAACAGACAAGTGGTATGGGCACCAACCAGAAAAAGTTACAGAAAACGAAGAAGTTACGTCCTCTGGGATATGCAAGTCTACACTAATAGAACGATCAAAGCCAACAAGCCTGATATTATTAAGAACAAGAAAGAAAAAACATGTATGTTAATTGATATGGCAGTACCTTCTGATCGAAATACATCCGTTACAGTAGCAGAGAAACTCTCCAAGTAAAAAGATATGGAAATTGAAATTACAAGAATGTGGGGAATGAAGACATTAGTTGTGCCAGTTGTGATCAGAGCACTAGGAGTAATCAAGAAAGGCACTGACAAGCCAATCAGCAAAGTTCCTGGAAACATCAAGGTTACCGAATCGCAAAAGATTGCTCTACTAGGATCTACCCACATCCTACGAAAAGTATTATCAATTAAATAGATAATGACTGCCCATTAGAGGCCAAGAACCAGGATTGGATTCGGCGTTAATGGTGAAGAAAAAAGAAATGCAAAGAAAAATTAGAGATAATAATAATGATGATGATTTCTGGAGCAACTGGACATAGAGCATGATATTGGTACTCTCCAAAAGTCTGCCTTACTGGAAACTGCACAAAATTTTCAAAAAGGTTTCAGTATCTCAAATACCTTCAGTATCTTGAGTCCAATGAAACGGACCTGATGCTGAGGATGACAATATCGGAAGTTAACACACATAATGTGGGAATCAGAAAAATAATAATAATACCTTTTGGCATACATTACAATATGGCTTTTTGTGCCTATTTATTGTTGTTTTTGTCAACAAACAGGGCAGTAACAAATATCCTGTCTGAATTCAATGCTCCAATACCAGATTAAGAGTTAAAATAGCTTTCTATGTATTGTCAGCTATCAGGCTAGGAGTGGGAAGTGCTGTAGTTATGAGTTGTTGTCATACAACAACAACCGTTGGAGCAATGTGCCTTTCCTCATTGATTGTGCAGCAGCACTTGCAAGGTTGAAGTGATGTTGCCATTTTAATTTGGCTTTCTATTTATCTTACAACTTGTGGCTACTGTACATGTGCCTGCATTCAACTTTCCTGGCTTGTTGCTGGGCGCTGAATGTGGGTTTTTCACCCATTCATCACTACATGGTGTCCAACCACGCGATAATAATAATAATAATAATAAGAATAATAATAATAAAATAATAGAGAAAGACGACCTGACTACGATATTAAGGTTGTACCTGTGATAATTGGTGCCCTTGGAGGTGGTACAAAACAGGTGACGAAAGACATTAAAAACATTTTGGAAAACGAAGAACTTTTGCTTAGGACAGTTGCGGAAATGCAAAAAACAATATTAATAGATAGCGAAACAATCATTCGAAAGGTGTTTTCAGGACTAATACAAGATATTGATTGATATAAATAAGCACGTTATGAATAGAGTTTTGTTTATTTAGTTTTAGATATTTTGTTGTTGTTGTTGTTGTTGTTGTTGTTGTTGTTGTTGTTGTTACATAATCAGATTCGAAATTTCCCTTGCGCTGAGTAAGGCTGTCTCTTAGGTTTGAGAATGGTTGTTTCATGTATCAGAACATGTTTTGTACTTTTAACTGGCAATATTTGGTAGTTATGTATTATGGCTTGTACCAAAGCTTTATTCATT
>RDPX01000287.1:1053120-1069695 GCA_003991215.1 Morbakka virulenta | reverse complement strand
CTACACTAACTCTACACTTACACTCATGCTACACTAACTCTACACTTACACTCATGCTACACTAACTCTACACTTACACTCATGCTACACTAATTCTACACTTACACCCATTCTAGACTAACTCTACACTTACACTCATGCTACACTAATTCTACACTTACACTCATGCTACACTAACTCTACACTTACACTCATGCTACACTAACTCTACACTTACACTCATGCTACACTAACTCTACACTTACACTCATGCTACACTAACTCTACACTTACACTCATGCTACACTAACTCTACACTTACACTCATGCTACATTAATTCTGCACTTGCACGAATCCTACACTAACTCTACACTTCCACGTTCTCCAAGCAATAAGTCATCAATAATGGTGTATTAAAATGAAGTGTCGCTGAAGTTGTCTTCCTCCAACAGGCATTCTGCAAAACCTTGATTATGTCTATGACATTCCTCATCTTCCAAATTTAGTTTTCATTGAGAAAACGTCGCCATTCCAGCAATAAAAGCAACGTAGACCTGTCAGTTTTCCGGATATATAACTCCTTCCTCAACCTCATTCCAGAATACAAGTATCTAAACAATTTTAGGGATATGCCTTGTTTTTGATGTGTCATCTTTTAAGCTTTGTCAATGAATTCACTTTGACGTTGTGGATAGTGTGACTTCTGTTATGGGTATTTCAATTGTCCTAGATGGTGTGTTGTCAACTCATGTGGTAAGATATGCAAACCACAAGTCAGAAAAGAAACAAAAAATGTTTTTCCTTCCTCAGTTCAAATAAATTTACCCTACAATTTCTAATCCTTAGCATAATAATCACCGCACACACAAATTGGTGAAAGGTACACAAAATGTTACATGCTATATGGAAATCCATCACAACCATGAAATTCTTCCTTTCAAACTAAATCCCAGTCTACAAAGTCACAGAATACCGCTTTTTAGCTCTAGCTATATTTCCAGGGTTCAATACCAGAACCAAGGATCTAGCTAGCATTTTTGATGTTTTTTTACTTTTTGATGTCAAATGATAGATACTGTCATCGTCTTTCAGGTGAATAACTGCATTTTGTCCAATAACCAATATTTATTGATTTATTGATTGGAACCGAAATCAAGTACTGAATTTTGTGTAACATTCACTCCAGGCAGAATGCTTGAAACGTTCTTCTGTAAAATTAGCCCAAATCAAGATACTTGGTTCCAGCACTGACAGTAAAATTTTCACATTACGAAGTGTTGTCGAAGTTTTTCTATGGTAACCTAAAGCAAAGCAGAGAGTAGGCAAGGTAAATGTATCAATCAAATCACTAATCGACGTTGCCACTGGGCTTCAGTGATTCAATTTCTCTAATGTATAGGAAACTAAGAATCATGGTTCAACGCTTTCATGTATGCTTCACCATTTCCAGTGGAACTCAAGGTTTACGTCTGTGTCTCAGAAAGGGAAAAGTATCATGGTTGACTGAAAACATTAACGCTTTGAATACTAAAAGTTGCATGCGATGGCTCCCAGCTTTATCATTAATCATAAAGGATTGTCGTTTGTTTTGTTTTTTTTAATTTTTAGACTGGGGAGATGCTTAAATTCAAGAGATTGAAAACCAATTAAGAATCAAAGTAGATGAGTTCGACCTTCTGCTAGTTTTAAAGTTTTTTACTGTTCTTTCACCTTTTGACCTCTTTCTAATTGACAAAAGCGAATTGAAGAAAGACAGACAGACAGACAGACAGACAGCGTGAGAAAGACCGACAGGCAGAGAGGAAAACATAATAGAAGAAAGATGGGTGATAATATAAATGGTTTAAGTAAATGGCTCCGCTTAATGTGATAAAGAGAATTGTTGAACTGCCAGGTAAATAATGGATATTTTAACCAATACTGGTTTTTGTAGACGCGCAAAGTGTTAATGTGATTGGTTAAATTCTCTATAATTATTAAGACATTTAATTTAGCTAAGAAAAGCATTTTTCTCTCTAAGTGAATACATTTACAATAATCTTAACCTCGCTAATCTACAGATCACAACACTTTGCTCTTTGGTCACATTGTAACTAATTTCGCTCAAATTTCATCTTGGAAGAGTCAATATTTTTAGCTTCCAGACATGGAAACAATAAAAAAACCTATTGGACCCATTGGTTTCTGTTCTTTTCCGTTATCCTTAATAAGTGCAGCTTTAAGCTGACAACTGACAAGTTTTCTTCCTGAATTCTTGTATGAATTCGGTCTGGGTGAGTGCTGCATTCGCTTCTTTTTCAAATGGGAGGAATGCTAGATCGCCTTTACGGTGGTGACTTGTACATCTTCTTTATGAAGTAAGTAAGCGTGTCACAACAGAGAAGGTAGCCTCCCATGTCGCAGAAGATGCACCAATCACCAACGTCGTACGACCCCCCCCCCCCACACACACACACACACCGTAGAACAAACTCTGCTCAGCAAAGCAATTTTTTTCTAATAATCTCGATATAGCAAACTCTGCTTACTAAAGTTACTTACTTTTTAATTTTCAGTGTCTTTTGCATAAAAAACAGTAAGGAATTTTGAAAATGATATATCCAACTTTGACAGCTCCTTTATCAGCAAACGTATATCGTCTGGGCGACGAGGTGCAGTTCACAATGAATTTGTACACCCTCTCCGTCCCCAGGATTGCCGCGTTTGCCAACAACTTAGGCTGTACACTTAGAAAATGGATCTTGTCTGACAAAGTAAAATATCGTTTCCACATAACAACCCATCAATCGTTTCTTTAAATATTCTACAAATTTAACCATGCTTTTGTACACAAGGGGTATACTTGAAAACTAGGTTATCAGGCTCTAGTTTCATCTTTAACGTTCCTCCAGTGATAGGAATCCACAGATGGAGCTAAGCTATTTAATAATATGCCGCTTGAAGATAGAAGACCCTTTTTATCTTCATCTTGATTGAAATTTGAAGGCTTTTAATTTTATATAGCTTTTAATCAGTTCTTATTATATCTTTTATTATATTCTACAGGACAAACATTGATAACAGTATTTATGTAAATATGTAAATAACTGAAGCTTTTATCCTGTATAAATATTCGTAAATAAATAAATAAAATAAATAGATAATTGTAAACATGATAAACTTTGATGTAAGTCTTCAGCTCTAAATTCTTTGTTACAACAACCTGCATTTCATTCTGACAGCAAATTAGATTTGTTAGATGTAAGNTGACATGATTAAGCTCTTACATCTATGACTTCCTCTGAGTCTATAAAGTTCAGAATTTTCAAGATTTGTTAGGTTTTGCGAAAGTCGTTTTCTTATGCACCGTGGAAGTTTTAAAATCGAATGCTTAAAAATCAAATGCTGCAAATATATTATCGCCTGTTTATCACAGATTTTGTGAACTATCAAATGTAGGAAGTCAGAAAACATGTCAGGACATCACTTAGGACTCAAGAGAAAATGAACTCTTTATTAAAGAAAGGTAGGAACAGTTAAAAAATATTGAAGATGGAAACCAAAGTATGAACAACATTGTAGATGAATATGGTATTGCAACAAATACTTTTTCGACGTAGAAGAAACAAGTGCAAAAAGGACAAAAAATGAAAAACAGTGAATACCGTGATCTTGATAAAGTAGTTTTAATTTGGTTCATAAATGCACCGACCAAGCAACATTCCGATTGTAGATGCTTTGGTACAAGACAAAGGCCGAGGTTTTAGCACAAAATCTTGGGTAGACCAATTTTAAAGCATCAGCTGACTAAAAAAGAAAAGCTGTATACTCCTGGATAACTGCCCATTGGAAAGAGACCTATTTGTCAACGGTTTTATGCCATGCCAAACATTTGCATACATTTTAAGAAAGAACGATGTGCTGGCGGAAAACATAACCAGGTAAGAGTAACCGGTCTGGCTGCTGGGAATGCTGTTGGAGACACGTTACCGATTTTTGTCATAGAGAAAATCGGCTAATCCATGTTTTGAAGGCATTAAAAATTTATCATGCCGTTACAATTTTCAGAAAAAGAGCTGGATGGACTGACGTCCTATTCTTCTCCTAGCAGGTGGTGCCATTTCCATTATTCTCCGGCAGACATAGTTCTCTTGCTGCCTTTTAACATGCACAAACCATCTCAATCTTGCCCTTCTGCATCCCTCTGTGGTGTTCCCAACACCCATCCTTTCTTTAACATTATCATTCCTCACGTGATTTTGTAACATGTGTCCACTTGCCTTCATTCCTCTCCTCTCCAGAGCTGCTGTCCACTGCTCCAGGTCTTCTGGTGTCTTCCTTTTTTCCATTCCACAGAGTACCACATCATCTGCGAACATCATTTGCCATAGGGCTTCCATTCTAATATCCACTTTCAGAGTGGATATCAGAATGGAATGATGTGATGGCAAACAGGAAAGGGCTGAGTTCTGATCGTTGATGCGGATCCACATTCACACTGAATGCTTTGCTAGTACCAACGGCACATTTCGTAACTGTTTTACACTGTTGGTGCATGTCTTTCACTACTCTGATGTACTTTTGAGGCATTCCCTTGTCTCGCATGCACCAATAGAACTCTTCTCTAAGCACCCTATCATAAGCCTTCTCTAAGTCTATGAACATGCTGTGGATGTCTTTCTGTCCTTCCCTTTATTTCTACTGTAGCTGTCTCAGGGCAAATGTGGCATCTGTTATTGATTTCCCTTTCATGAAACAAAACTGTTCTTCACTAATCATCACAATAATTTCAGTCGGTTTTCCCGTACTCTTTCATATAGTTTCATTCTGTGGCACATGCGCTTGATACCTCTGTGATAGCTACATTCCATAATATCTCCTTTGTTCTTGAAACTGGGTATCAGTATGCTCTTTCTCCAGTCATTTGGGACTCTTTCTTCCTCCATACATCTGTTCATCTCTCCTTTCAAATATTCTACTCCAGGTCTCCCCAAGCACTTCTATGCCACACCTGGGAGGTGGTCAGGTCCAACTGCTTTACCATTTTTATTTTATTCAGGGCCTTTTCTACTTGTGATTTCAGTGATATTTGATTTATGATTTCAGTGTAATTTCATTCTTTGTGTCTCCTGTCTGATTTTCCTTGGATTTCCCTCATTCATCAGCCTTATTCTTGCCATGTCTTTAGAATTTTATCGTCTTCCACCAAAACATGCCATCGTTGTCCTTGATCACCTATTGCTTCGCCATTCTCAGTACTTGCATCTGTCCCTCCATGGTATCTTAACCTTCCTAGAGCTGTTGGTATGCTTTAGACTTAGCAATGTCCACATTTTTTTTAGCTTCTTCCTTTGCTGCCTGATTAGCCTCCTAGTTCTGGTCTGTGATTTCTCTATCCAGGGCTTCCTTTGCAGCCTTCTTCCTCCTGATACACTCCTGTACCTCCTCGTTCTATTATCATGTCTCTTTTCCAGGTTTGCACTTTCCTAATGTCATACCTAACACATCTTCAGCAAGCTTTGTTAAGTCTCTGGTAGCAAACTCCCAGTTGTGGGTCCCTTCCCTCCCTCTCTCTCTTTCTTTCTTTCTCTCTCTCTGTGTATATCTCTCTGTCTGTCCCCCCTCTCTCTCCCTGTCCCTCTCTCTCTCTCTCTCTCTCTCTCTCTCTCTTTATTTCTTTCTCTCTCCTTCTCTCTCCCTCTCTCTCCCCCCTCTCTTTCTCTTTCTCCCTCCTTCGATCCAAAGTTTCTCACCAGTTGATATCTCTTCCAGTTCCTCATCCAGTTCTTTCAAGGACTTTCTCTTTTTCCTCTGTGCTAAATCTGGACTGAAGTGCATACACGCTCATGTTGTTTACAATCTCACTATCTATATCTACTGTCATCCAGATGATGCGGTCTAATTTCCGCTTCACATTCAGGATTCCTTTCTTTATTTCCTCGTCCAGTATGATCCCCACGCCGTTTCGTTTTCCATCTACACCGATGTAGAACAGCTTGAATCCGTTTCCAATTTCTCTAGCCTTGCCGCCCTTCCTTTGTAGCTCCTGGACACATAAATGCTGATTTTTCGTCTTTCCAACAAGTCTGCTATTTCCACTCCTCCTCCTGTCATGTTCCCAACGTTACGTGTAGCTAATCGGATGGGCTTCATTTTTTGCTTCCGTCTTCTTCTCTGAGCTATCTTCTTTTGCCGTATCCGCTCATAATACGGTAGTCGTCGTCCATTTCTCACAAGTGTAGGGCAATGTTCTTGCAGGTCGCTTGAGGGGAACGCCCTAGCCAATCCTGGAAAATGCTTCTCTGCCATAATCATAGTTTTATAGCAACGTTTCACGCCAGATTCTTTCTTGTCGCAACCCTCCTCCTTTATCCAGACGTGGGGCTGGCTGACAAAACAACTTGGTCAAACCCAGAAAGCGAAGATCAACTTGAACACCAGAAAGAGAGTTGATATTTAACCCACATCTGGGACTGAGGTTGATGACTGCTTGGGTGTATCCACACGCGGCTATGCACGCTTCAAATGTAGATAAAACATACATGCATATCTAGATATAGTTATGTACAGAATACATACACACAAATATATATATATATACATACATTTATTCATACAGACAGACAAACATACATTCATTCACATATACATACATGCATACATACATGCATACATACATATATGGTAATTGCTCCATCTTGACAGATGATCGCCGTCTATGACTTCAGCTGTTGGCAGTAAAATTGCTGTCTTACCTTGCGTGACCTCGTAAGTGACTTTGGAGACCAGGTTCTGATTTGCAATGCTTGAAACATAGTTGACAGATGAAAGAAGAAGCTTCCGTTGGATTGATGGTATCACTTTGTGAAATCTGGTGTCTGTGTACAGCCATGTGTCTTTTGAGACCTGGCGCTGATTTGCAAACCTTGCCACACATCACACATGACAGACTGTGTGGCCGTGGAGGGAGGTTAGAAAGTGGCATTGATCTGGCATGGGACTTCAAATGATTGACAAACCCAGCTTTTGAAAGAAGAATGCGATCACATTTGTCACAGTTTCAGCTCTTTGTGCCTTCATGGAGGTTGTTCTCCCAGCCTTTGCGCAATCTACGCTTTAATCGTTCATGTTCCAGGCGACTATTTTCAAACAATGCACAACCTGTCTTCACGTGCCTTCTCCAAGTCGCTCTTTCCAAGGCTAGTCTCTCCCAGTTTTTAAGGTCTATTCCTAGTTTCTTTAGGCTTTCTTTGATACAGTCTCTGTACCTTCTTCTGGGTTTGTGTTGTGGTCGCTTTCCAGTCTGGAGTTGCCCATAAAACAGTTGCTTAGGGAGTCTATCGTCCTCCATACGAACCATATATTTGGCTTTGCCACTTGATCTTGAGTATGCGTCTCAAACATTTCTGATGAAAGTGTTCAAGTAGTTTGAGATGTCTTCGATGTACGGTCCATGTCTCACAAGAATACAAAAGAGCTGTCAAAACACAAGCCTTGTACACGCAGAGCTTGGTTTTAAAGGTGATGCCGCGATCTGTCCATATATACATGCATACATACATACAAACATACATAAAAACATACATACATACATACATACAAACATTCATACATACATACATACATACAAACATACATACAAACATGCAAACATACATACAAACATACATACATACATACATACATACATACATACCCACGAATACTTTCCGGAATTAACGGTACCAAATTGTCAGCTCGAATGATCAACGTCATATATTAATACCTTTTAATAAGTACAATTTTTCAGAAAGTTTATGATACATTCTCTTGTTTTTATGTATTTTAATAATATTTTACAAATACCTAATTGTGATAATACCCAATTTAATGAGGGTTTAATCAGCAATTTTAAACTCTTACCTTGTGTCTCATGTCAGACGTGGGACGAATAACATCATCCGTCTTTATGTACTCGGCTGACGTGCATTCTTTTCATTTTGGCGATTTACATTTCACTCCAATTCGTCCTCTGAATTTGTGACTTCGCATCTAAGCACGCGCAGCTTAGTTTTGCTGATCTGAGATATTCTCTGCTGTTGGTTCCAGCTTCGCTTACAAATAGAATCCAGATCAATTTCATGCACGTGCCAGCGCTAATAGAGAGCTTTGTTACGGTCAACTTCATTTGAAGTTTGCGGATACCCGTCACAAATTCCTGCGACCAATCAGCGTCAACTATAAATAAACAAGGTTTGCATGATTTTTTTCTTTCACTTAAGAAAGAGAAAACGCACGTTTCAAATCACCTTAGATCACTAAGTAGCAGATCAACTTGAGACACGAAATCCTTGTTTTGCTTAACTCTGCTTTGTATCTCAGAACATATACATAGCCAAGCAATAAAGAACAGGCTTGAATCAATAATGTTGTGGTCTGAGACGGATTACTATTTAAAGCAATTTGCTTTAATTCTGCTTGAAAACACAGCAGATTATGACGTAAGAGGCAAAGGTTAAGAGAATAAGATGTCTGTCGGCTATCGTCTTCATTAACCCAGATACTACAAGCTCGACCTATCTTCAAGGCATACAATGCAACGTGGCTACAGCTTCACGTATTCGAGGGTTAAATAATTATATAAAATAACACAGGCTTATTTCATACTTCTATTTTTGTTGTATCAAGCTAATTCTCGTTCCGATCACACTTCAGCTTCACGGCTTTAAAAAGACAAGATTTATGTCTAAATTATTTCTTGAAAGTAAATAATGATACCTTCCTTCTTTTCCTATCGACGTATATTCCTGTCGTTGGATCCTCTTAGCAAATTTTGTCCTTCATCTTCTCCTTCTCTTCTCCAAGTGTCTCCTCCCTGTCAGCTTCTTTGCTACTATATCTTCTCCGACGTTCTTCATACATCTTTGTTTTCGCCTTTCTCTTTTGTTTCGTTCTGGAAAATTTATTTTTATAGCACTCTTCCTAAATAAACTCGTTATCTCTCCCTTCAGCATGCCAGTAATATCTTAGTTTAGTCTCATGTTTTTGTTTTTGTTTTTCTTGTTTGTTTAACCTTCCAATGCTTTTTTTCTGATTCTGTTCGTTTTGGTCTTAATGTATTTCTTTTACATTGAATTTATTTCCTAGTCTCTCCTACAGTGGCACTTTCTCTACCACATTCCCTGTTGCACCAGGCTTTCAATCTGGTGAGAATGTGGGTATTACAAACCATGAATTAGATTCAGAAAATCTCCCACAATAAAAGAAAGACAAAGAGACAGAAAGAGAGCAAAAAAAAGAGAGAGAAAGCGAGCGAGAGAAGAAGAAGAAGAAGAAGAGAGAGAGACACACACACACGCACACGCACACATAGACACACAGACATACAGATACACATAGACACACACAGAGACATGTAAAGATACACAGAGACAAAGACACAGAGAGACAGAGACAGACAGAGAAGGCGAGGCTGTGTGTGAGAGAGAATTTTTTCAAGTTGTCTATTCCTGATTGTGCCAGACCCGAAGCTGACTTAAAGCAAACATATAGAAACCACAACCGGCATGACTATAGAAAAGCTAAAACAGTAAGTTCTGGATCAGATTGCAAGGCGCTAATGGGTAGTCTGAAGGAACGGCACACATCTCCTTAATTACAGCAGAAATTCTGCTATAGTTCAAAATATGATTAATAGCGCTGGTTGCGTGACGTGAGTTTTGAGTGTAGAGTCCATAGTTGAATGTAAGTCTTCGAACAGCGATGTTATCGTACGGCCTTTCATCCAATGTGAAAATACAGTTGTAAAAATGTACGGATTTTTCTTTCAAAGCCTCATTCACGTTTGACACCTGCAAACACGATAAAAAGGTCAAATGCAAAGCCATTAATTAGGATTTCATTCTAGCCCGAAGCAGTTGCAGCACTTAACAACCCAAAAAATTATTCTTTTCAAGTTTAATATTCAGTCTCCCCGTTTGGATCAAACGTATTAAACACGTCATGTGAGGTACACTTAATCCTAATTCTATTTTGTCGGCCTTTCCAAGTGTCACATGACTCGCTACAAAGTTCTTAGCAGAGTTGAAAGCGTGGGTGCTATTGCAGTAATATATAACAGAATGGATATTGTTAAATAGGTTTTGTAACCTTGAAAAACTATGGAATATCATATTTTATGGTTTGAGCTTGATTAATCACAACTCTCACTCCTTACATTTTTTATCTGTTTTAGCTTTGAGACAGACAGGAAATCTGAAACCTTCATCCCTTGTCCTGATCGATATGTGGTTAGTTGCTATCAAAGTTAAGTCTATCAAAGTGCTGGATCTTGTACGCTCCTTAGCTAGCTTGCTGCCTTTGCTCTACCATTTGTCAACGAGTCTGAGGCCTGTTTCTAATGTCTATCGAGTGTTATTTTCATCACGCAACAATTTCGGATACTTGGTTTTTGAGACGTTTGTTAAAAATTTGCTTGTCCCATGTGAGCCAACTTTAAAATATCACAGTACTCTTCAATGCAAGTTATTCTTGGCCCACAATCTTCTAATTTTTTAAGTATGACTTCTAATAAAGGTAAAGAGTTTTGACACCACTTTTAAACTCGATTTTCAGAAAAGTAAAACCTCTTTTTTACTTCCAAACCTAAAAATTTAGAATCTGCTTCCATTTTTTATTTCATATAATTTCGATAGATCTCTGTGAAGAAGCATGACGCCCGACGTTCTGGAAGGACATAGCACTTGAGGAGGAAGAGGAGGTGGAGGTAATATAATTTCTTAAAGCAGCTTCATATTGTTAATCAATAAATACGATCACAGAAACTTTGCTTTTCTTTGCTACTTCCGAAGCTGAGGCTTACTGATTTGTGCGGTTGCACTGTTATTTAGCGGTTTCGGGTTCGAAGGGAGAAAAGGCTAGGAATCTTACAAAGGAAGCCACTAGCTGATGTCAGAAATTGAAATTCCTCACTGTTTCAATTTAAAAGTGAAAAAAAGAAAGAGTTCATTGTTATCATTTTAATAATTAAGCACTAATTGTAATCGCTACATCACAAAAAGCGTCGAAGAAAAACTAGATTCGAATATTATAGAGGCTTGGAGAATATTTCGAAAATTGGCAGTAGTGTTTCAAAATTTGAAAGCAAGTCTATTTCAAATTAATGAATTTTTATTTAACAAGAACAAGCAAGCTAGAAAAAAGGAATAAAAATTTAATAACAAGGAAAGATAAAGGAGAATAAGAATACTACGGTAATGATATTAGTATTTATCAAGTTCAAGAAGAAATAGAAAACCTTGTAGAGCATGTGACTCTCGAACTCTCGAAATTAGTTCGGTACTTTTTGAAAACAAAAATGTGGAAAAAAAAGTCCTAAAGGTTTGTTTCAGTAACAAGCAAGAGAAAAAGGGAGACAAGAAGAGAAACGTGTCAGGAAAAAGAGACATTGCCAAAGTAATAACCAGAGCAATTTAAAAGAAGAAAATCAGAGTAAAACAGTTAGATTTAATTGAAAACTAGATGACAGATTGTTGTCGCGATAAAAAAGCGATAAAACAGAAAAAAATAATTTAAATATTTTCGTCACTTTGATAGCGAAATTTTTTTAGTATAATTTAAAAAACCCAAAGTAAGAAAAAATTTCGTCTTGAAATGGTCGATAAAGTGTTTTTTTCAGATTTTCCTTCTTGGGTAAATTATAAACAGATATTTTTGGTTCCCTACTGTTTTATTTCAATGCGAAGAATACGCGAGATTTCTTATTAAATCTCCAAATTTTTCTTTAAAAACAATAAATGGTAAAATACTTAGAAAAGGGAATGAATGATTTTAAGTAGCTTGGTGCTTGAGTAGAATCTACGGAAAAAGACATCAAAAGCAAGAAGACATTAGCATGAAAAACACAATCAATAAAAAATGTGTGGAAATCCAATTTTGCAAGACACATCAAACTAGCATTCTTCAGAACTATAGAAAGTATACTGTTATATGAATCCGAAAGTTGGATTTTAACGGAAAAGCTAGAGTGAACAATCGACAAAACACACACACATGAATCCTTGGAACAAAATTAGACAAAAATCGCTTCTCGGCCTTTTGCCTTAGATCAAGTGTAGAGCTCTGGTCTCTTCTTGATGGGGTCTTCAGTTATAGGGCTCAACCATGCAGGAGAGATGGTCTTGAGATGCTTGACCACCGGCTCTAGATCAACCCAACAGGAAAGACTTTCCCACGGAGGGTCTCAGAGAGCGATACATTTGTCTTGCATTTTATGATGTCTTGCGTGCTTTCTGTGCCCTCTTTTCTTGGTCTCTTGCTCACTTTCGGGTCCCTTTTATAGATGAGAATCTGTGAAAGACAAAAATGGCCCCACTGTTTACCATAAGTGAAAGACCTAGTATTGGACAAAAAATAACAGGATATTGTCCCAAAGTCAATATTTTATGGAAATTTACCAACAATCAGTTGCAAAATTTCTGTTAGAAGAACGAGTGTATATGAACAGCACACTCAATGGCATCAAGAATCTATGCAATCTATGCATGGACATCTGAAATATGGCAAATTAATTCTAATAATAAATAATTATAAAATTAATTAAAGAATAATTAAAAAATAATAAATAATTTTAATAATTAAAGTAATTACTTCATGTGCTGATGTTTTAGAAGGAAGATGCTGAAGTTAATTCCAAAGAAAAACTAAAAATATCGATCGAAGATCGGAATGGCTGTCATAAAAAGTAGCAGGCTTAGCTGCAGGAGTCCTTAGAAGAGGAAAAGACTGTTTTCCATTAAACCGAAGTTTTGAAAATTATTGAATTTATGGACTCAATGAAAGCAACAGAAGGATTAAAAAAAAGTCACGGAGAAGCAAAATATTGTTGGACACAAGATCAAAGCTGTTAATCGTAAAATGAAAAGATTCTTCTTCTTCTGAGTTCCTTATCCTTTCAGGACGTTGGAGATCATGGTCTTCCATCTCTTTCTCTCTTTTGTCAGTGCTAAAATTTCACAGTCACTCCTCTTGAACTGGAGATCCTTGTTCAAGCTGGTAATGAATTTCACTCTCTGTCTTTCTCTACTTTTCTTATCTTCAACCTTCCCTGTTAACACCAAGTTTTCCATTCCTTCACATCTCATGACCCAGAAACTGCAGTTGTCTTTTTCGAATTACCTTCATCAACTTTCTCTTCATTCCTGCTCTCTCCAATGCCACTTCATTTAAAAGATTAAAGATATGGTAATGACAACAAACAATCTAAAAGAAACAATCCATTCTTCACACCACAACAATCATAACAACAATAGTATATTTTACACTCTTACAGCACCAGAGGAAGAAAAACAAGAAACAAAAGAGAGATATGATGTCACTCCTCAAAAACAACTCCATCCCTGTTTCAAAGAGTGGTCTGCATTAATGAAACATTAAGAATCTATTCCAAGTCACTTCTGGTACCTTGACGATGGACAAGTATTGCTCAAAACGTAGCTCAGAAAAAGCTAATGACTAACAATATTAAGATGCTTCTATGTCTAAATTTTCCCTTTAATTATAAAAAGAATTGTATATATATTGTATATATATATACAGTATTACGCTCCCTTACGAAAGTTTTAACCTATAATTAGCGTAATGCAAGGACCCATTTGACAACAGAAGTTTTTGTAAATATGTATGTATTTCTAAAATTTTTGAATTGGTTATCCTGTATAAATTTCGCAAATAATAATAATAATAATAATAATAATAATAATAATAATAATAATAATAATAATAATGCTTACTGCGCATGCGTGGTTTGAGCACTCTGACAGGATCCCACAATAACTCTTTAAGCTGTGTTTCCTCCGGAACATGGCCAAAGAGTTATGTCTCAGAAGCTCTGTGCTGCACCGATGAGCCCACAAAGGGCGAAACAGTACTGTCTGCAGATTGAGTATATTGTATATATAAAGAATTGTGATTAAATATTTAGGTTGGTTTTCATGGTAGCACACAAGAAATAAAGTGTTCATGTAAAGAAGAGAGTTGCTTCTGCTGCAAATTTCCCGCTACAAAGGCTTATGCTTAAGACGTATTGACTGACATCGCAATACACAGTCCTACAGAAATAAAGGTCACTTAAAGTCGAAGGTTACATTTGTTAAGGTGAGACAAATTGACCTTTGAAATAAAGGATAAGAGCTAAGTGTGCGCAAAATTCNTCAGGACGTTGGAGATCATGGTCTTCCATCTCTTTCTCTCTTTTGTCAGTGCTAAAATTTCACAGTCACTCCTCTTGAACTGGAGATCCTTGTTCAAGCTGGTAATGAATTTCAGTCTCTGTCTTTCTCTACTTTTCTTATCTTCAACCTTCCCTGTTAACACCAAGTTTTCCATTCCTTCACATCTCATGACCCAGAAACTGCAGTTGTCTTTTTCGAATTACCTTCATCAACTTTCTCTTCATTCCTGCTCTCTCCAATGCCACTTCATTTAAAAGATTAAAGATATGGTAATGACAACAAACAATCTAAAAGAAACAATCCATTCTTCACACCACAACAATCATAACAACAATAGTATATTTTACACTCTTACAGCACCAGAGGAAGAAAAACAAGAAACAAAAGAGAGATATGATGTCACTCCTCAAAAACAACTCCATCCCTGTTTCAAAGAGTGGTCTGCATTAATGAAACATTAAGAATCTATTCCAAGTCACTTCTGGTACCTTGACGATGGACAAGTATTGCTCAAAACGTAGCTCAGAAAAAGCTAATGACTAACAATATTAAGATGCTTCTATGTCTAAATTTTCCCTTTAATTATAAAAAGAATTGTATATATATTGTATATATATATACAGTATTACGCTCCCTTACGAAAGTTTTAACCTATAATTAGCGTAATGCAAGGACCCATTTGACAACAGAAGTTTTTGTAAATATGTATGTATTTCTAAAATTTTTGAATTGGTTATCCTGTATAAATTTCGCAAATAATGATAATAATAATAATAATAATAATAATAATAATAATAATAATAATAATAATGCTTACTGCGCATGCGTGGTTTGAGCACTCTGACAGGATCCCACAATAACTCTTTAAGCTGTGTTTCCTCCGGAACATGGCCAAAGAGTTATGTCTCAGAAGCTCTGTGCTGCACCGATGAGCCCACAAAGGGCGAAACAGTACTGTCTGCAGATTGAGTATATTGTATATATAAAGAATTGTGATTAAATATTTAGGTTGGTTTTCATGGTAGCACACAAGAAATAAAGTGTTCATGTAAAGAAGAGAGTTGCTTCTGCTGCAAATTTCCCGCTACAAAGGCTTATGCTTAAGACGTATTGACTGACATCGCAATACACAGTCCTACAGAAATAAAGGTCACTTAAAGTCGAAGGTTACATTTGTTAAGGTGAGACAAATTGACCTTTGAAATAAAGGATAAGAGCTAAGTGTGCGCAAAATTCTACAGTTGTTGTAGAACTGATTTGCTTGGGCCTTTTTGTCTTTCAGAAGTCCATATATCTCTGATGATTTGAAAGTTAGTTAATTTTTTTTGCTATGAACACTTGTGTGAATGATATCTCGTTTTCTAAAACAAAAATCAAACAAATTTCAAATGGAAGCGAATGTCTTATTTTCATATTTACTGTTGAACATTTAATAATTTACTTCTAGAAGTTTGATACAGATTAAGAAAACAGATATACGAATGAGAGGTAAGCTGTTTCTGAGCTACGTTTCGAGAGATAATTCTCACATCGTCAGGCCAAAACTGATTTAAAGTTTCGTTTTTGCTTTTGTTTGCGTGTTTCAATAACAGCACCAATGTTGCTTCATTATTTTACTTCATGTGCATCCCTAAAAGTCAAACATTTCTTAAACAGACTCTCTTTAATAAAAAAAAGCCATTTATTAAATTTAACAGGGGCCCCAATTTCGGGTGTGGTAGTTTCTTCAGGTAAACAAAAAGCTACTTCTAGAGACCCTGAATTTGCTCTTTTCTCCAAGCTCTAAGTATAAGCAACACTTATACCTCGTTAGCTAGAAAAGTACCAAGTCTAAGCAATATTTTAAACAAGATATACAAAGTTGTCCACTCCCCTTTCTGAATTGGAAGACTGATTCTTAGCTGAGTTATGTATCCCGCTTTGTGTAGTCCTGACAAACGAATACGACTTTCTTTCATAGTCCGTCTTTACTGCCCCTCATAAAATCACTTAAATTGTCTTACTTTTTACATGAATACCCACCACATGCTCTTCTACATTAATTTTTATCCTGATTATAATGCATGTAGCTTTTATCTTCCCTTGAAATCCTTTTTTAATATTCATCAAATCCTGAGGGTTTTGTGCGGATTATTTCATAACAATTTTCCCACACTTATAGGCTCTTTCATGCCTGATTACCATATGTTTAGCTCTTATTTCCTTGATCTTCCTCTTAAACTTTTATTTCTTTTTACTTCACGCAAACGTTTGGATGAGTGTGTGTGTGTGAGAGAGTGTGTGTGTGTGAGAGAGAGAGAGAGAGAGAGAGAGAGAGAGAGAGAGAGAGAGGAGAGAGAGAGAGAGAGAGAGAGAGAGAGAGAGAGAGAGACAGCGAGAGAGCGAGAAAGAGAGAGAGAGAGAGAG
>RDPX01000287.1:986911-998086 GCA_003991215.1 Morbakka virulenta | reverse complement strand
ATCTATCTATCCATCTATCTATCCATCTATCTATCTATCCATCTATCTATCTATCTATCTATCTATCTATCTATCCATCTATCTATCCATCTATCTATCTATCTATCTATCTATCCATCTATCTATCTCTCTCTCTCCATCTATCCATCTATCTATCTATCCATCTATCTGTCTCTGTATCTACATGTCTGTTTGTCTGTCTCGTACTGATTTAGTATTAAATAATGCATCCTGAATAAATTGTATAGAGGAAGGTTTTGAAATAAGTTATCATACGATTTTGTTATTTGTTAAGAGGCTGATGTCCTTCACTTAATTGCTCTAATAAAGTCCTGTTTAACATCCCGTTTTTCAGATTGCACATTATTTCCTCGTTCTGAAATTATGCTTTATATTTTTGTGGGTTTTTAATTGCCTGGATTACAGTAAAACACTTCAATAAAATTCCAGCCTCATGTTTCGTTCTTGTCATCTCTAGTTCCTTGTCAATGATTATTCTCTATCTTGTCAAGAGTCTTCTGGGCGATTTCTCGTCATGCTGCCTGAAATTGTTTTCCTTGGAATTACTGTTCTCATTTCTCACTTTTCATCTTAACCCCCTCCCCCCTTTAACATTGGTTCTTACTTACCCTTTGAGTAATCTGATCATTTGTGGTGTGGCCCAAAAGATAAAGAACTTTCAGTTAAGACACGAATGGGGTACTTTTTCCTAACAAGTTCATAGACAAAATAAAGAAGGTAGTAGCTCCCCCCCCCTTTCTTTCAAAACAACTCTGTAACCCTCATGGGGAAAAATGAATAATCTGTTCTTGGGCGGTTTTGTAATAAACCCGTTGCTAGTTTGTCATTGTGTTGATCATTATCAGAACAAGTGGACGAATTAAAGTATTTTAATTTTAATTAAAGTATTTTAGTTAGTTGGGCAAGATAAAACGGGTGTCTTGGATCAGCGACTCGGAGAAGAACGATAACCAAGAGAGAAAAAAGGAGAAGAAAGCAAAAACAAGAAGAAAGAGAAGAAATGAATGAAGAAAGAGATTCCTCTCAATAAAATAACTAATTTAGACAGAGGAAAGAATTACGAGAACAGGGTATATCGTCAAGTAGATTTATTCCAGATGTGTGCTTTCATTTAAAACCTCGCTGTTAATAATAATAATAATATCTGTGTGCGCTTTCTAATTTTCTTCGTAAATACGACTGAAACAGATTTGTTTTTTTTTATTCCGTTGAGTCGAAACAAGACGATATTTTTTTTCATCATTGTCAACAATCAGAACGTGACTAATGACGTGCGAACTCTTCAGGCAGGTTTGTAACTGTACAACACACATGAGACCAGTGTTTGAACATGGTATTTGCGTGTTAAGTCAAATATACGAAGCAAATCGTGACGTTTATCCCACCAGGCAAATATATTCCCTTTGAGAGAGAAAGGGGGGAGAGAGGGGGAGAGGGAGAGAGAGAGGGAGAGAAAAAGGGGTGGTTTCCTAAAAGCGTGGTCTTTAAACTTCTCCTTCCATATTTCGCAGATTGTCATAACCAAAATATCAATTACAATATGGATTTCAAATATCTTTATTTTTTCTGAATAAAAATAGCAATCCTTTGCTGAATGGAAACAAACTTAATTTTCTATTTACCAACAATCTGCTTCGTTTTATGCAAGGATCCTACAAATGATAGCGTTCCACACATCACTTAGGTCACCGCTTACCATGGGAACCCCAATGTAATTTCCCAAACGAATTTACTTGGAAAAGCTATTTGTTAGTTTTATAAAGAAATAAACTTTGCTGTAAGTATGGTCAAGGGTCAAGACGTGGTTTGCTAATGGGCCCCCAGAAATATTGTTACGTTACTGTGACGAACAAAAATACCTACCTTCATGCAAGGGCTGGGATTTTTTTTCGCTTTTAATAAATTCTACGGAAGTAGTTTTGCTGATACCTTAGGCATTTTCTGTAAATTATGATGCAGGATATTTTTTATCTGCATGTATACCAAGAATCGTTGCTTTTCGGGGTTCGAAAAGCTCGTCTGGGAGATAGGGGTAACATCTCTACTTCCTTCTACAAATGAAGATATTCTTTCCGGGTCACCCTTCTGCCTTCGCTTCGGGGCCGTTTTAGGCCCCCCATTATTAGCCATCTCTGTCTGCTCTATTGCTATAGCTTTCGATGTCTACCTTCGCTTGATTCTAAAATGTAAAGATGTGCTTGAAGACTAAGGAGTTACAAATTTGAAAAATAAAAAGGATTAATCTGAAAAAGCTTGGAATAATTGGAGTGGAAAGGTGTAAAAATATAATAGGCATTGAGGAGGGGTTCAAAAAGTGGCTGTAGGTCGGAAAAGACGACCCTTTAAAAACATTCATTAGCCATAATCTGAAGTCAGACTATTGTAAACGCAGAAGAAGAAAAAAATGAAGACACACAGCTCACTCAAGATAAAGAAAATCCTTTAAATTGGTTTTCTATCTATTTTTTTGCTTCACCTTGGGGATTGACCACACCAAGGCGTCATGTTATAAAAATAACCCCGTTTTTTTTTCTACCATTTCGTGTTTTGATTTTTAGTCGATTCATTTTTATTAATTCACGCATTTCCAGAGCTTTTTTTTGCTTCTCTTCGTTCATGAGGATATTTTTTGTTGTGATTTGAGACATGTTGTCGTCACTCTTGCATATTTTATCGATTAATTTGATTTCCGGTTTGGGTCAGGTGGTGTCTTCTATGAATAACTTTTTTTTTCTGGCTGCTTCCTGCTTCTCCGTTTTGCACAAGGCTCTAAAAGGCACTTGAAGTTGTAGATTTGAGTTGAGTACCCCATGAAAGGCAGCTGCACTTCATATTCAATAGTTAATAGGTTGAATAACAATAGGAAAAGAGTTGATTATTTTTCAACTTTTGTGCCTTTTTTATCTGTGACTGGTCAAGCTTGATCAAAGTGTTGTTGTTCTATTTTAACAGTCAGATGGCCAACAAGAGTTGCAACAGAAGAGCACATAGCTTTCGTTGTCTGTGTCAATCTGGAAATCGCCTCTATAAATCTATGTTTCTACGTCGTAGATCGGCTGATGTTCATTTGCCTTCCAATATGTATGATCTTGTGGATAACTGGACGTCAAGTCAAAGAGTCGATTTTGCAGACAGGAGGACTTTGTCAAAAATTTACAGCCTTGGATCAAGCCAAGATTCTTGTGATCGACCATCCATTGATGATGGAGGCTCCTGTTTGAGCCACTTGAAGACAGCAAGGAGACGACGATTTCGAAGTAAATCAGGCTTTTATCTTGCAGTGATGCCAAATGGTCAAGTGTTGGGAGTACGCGATATCAACAATCCATATAGTAAGCGAAATCAATTTTTTTGCTTTCAATTCATTTGTTGCAAAGATAATGATAGTGTTCTTAAAATATTAATTTGATCATGTACTTCTTAAGTAATTAAAAGTGTTTTTGGTCTATTTTGAGGGATGAGATCTTTTTTTTTTCTCCAGTGATTATTTTGAAATCAGAGAGCATGAAGGCAAAACGGGAGTCGATACTTAACTTGATCAGTGATCGATTTTTGTTTTGTTGTGATCGTTCAATGATTGGAATACGCAGGAAACCCTACCTCACATGATTATTTGAAAAGGATTTCAATTTAAAATAAAAAACCGTTGAAAATAGCCCAGAGTTCAATTTTATTTAACAAGGGTGTTGTTTCCTCGATCCAAACAAAAATTCATCCGGGTAGAGGTAAGCTGTGTAAAGGCACTTGGAAAGTTCTTCATACATTGTGAATTTTTTTCAGCAACGATTTTAATTTGATGCCTCATTTAAAAGCTAATTACCCCATGCAACATTTGTTTACCGATCATTTGGATATTCCTCGCGTTTAATTAAGAAACAGTTGTCAGACATGACTGTCAACTTTAAAAAAAAACACGCTTGTGTGACTCGGGTTCTTATTACATGACTTTTTCTGGGTCGATTGCAGCTCACCTTCAAATTACAAATTCATGCAATTTGATCCTTTAGGGGTTTTTTTTTGGTGTTGTTATCAGCTTTAAATATGGAATTTACTTTTGGAACGTGGTATTGTAATTTTCAAAACTCGAGCTTTCGCTTGTAAAAAAAGCAACCCCAAATCGTCAAAAAAAAATATCTTGAGATCACTTATTCTGGAAAGAGTTTTAATGTCACGCTCTGTATTTCTTTGCGATTTTAATCCTATTTTTAAAGCATTGCCAGGGTGCAATGCAGCTCTATTTGTATGCTTTAAATGGAACAGGCAATCTTGTTTTCACCTCGGAATTAAAATTTAGAGAACAATTTTCTTTGAAGGATCAAGTCGCAACGTGAATAATGAAACACAAACGATAATAAAAAAAAAATGGAATTGATTCGATAGTTATCAGCTAGAGAATCTCTTGTTATTGCATTTGTCTTTGGTCTGAAGGGCTATACCCTTGATCAACCAAACATATTACATACAGTCTGCTAATTTTTTTATGTAGACAATATGTAGACAAAAACGAAAATATTTGAACAGATTGATTTTCTTTGGAGAACAGGCAAGTCACGTTTTGCAATGCCTCTTCCAAAAAAATATATCTAAATAAAAAAATATATGAATATGCAATTTAATAACTGTCGAAGAAACAGAAATTCTTTCTAAGTTATTGCTAATTTTTCCTAGTTATTTTGTTTTTAATTAGCTATATATTTAAGTAAATAAATTATATATATATATATAATATGTATGTACAAAAAGAGTTACTTCCAACATGGATAATGCAGATATCGCCAGTAAAATGGCTATTTCATGTTGCTTTGAAATGCAAGGAGTGCAGAATCAGAGAGAACTTTCCTAAACTTGCCAACTCCATGTGATTTCCTTGAATTCATGAAAATCATTTTTGAGTCGCCAGACAATGAAGATCCCCAAAACGTGACGTTTGTTTTTGTCTCGGAAACGTGTTTGGACAAGACCTGGTTAAGGTTTTTCCCCATTTTTATGACTGTATCTTGAGATAGCAAAAGCATTGCGATTCATCCTATTCCCAGAAGACAATAAAATAACTCGAGAATTCGCAGTAGTAGTTAAAGATCAATAAGTTGGTGCTTAATATGTAGGCTAATTGGTTTTTTTGAAAAGACACGAGGTATTTTTTTACACGACCAGCTACCGCAGAATGGCATTTTCGAAGAATATTTTACAGGGGTGTTTTTTTTCAGGTATCACCATAATTTTATTCTTGCTTGTTAATAGCTGGATCATCGACCGATTTTAATGAGAAGGGTTCCTTTCCAGAAACCTTGCTTCAGGCAATAATGATTTTGTTGATAAGAACAAACGGCAAAGCATTCGATCTTAATTTAGAGCGTCCTTGACATTTGCTCTCCCACACTTGCTTCATATATTTTACGAACTAGTTCATCTACAATGATAATATTTTGGAAGAGAAAAGAAATTGGTGGCTTTCAGCAAGGCACATTTTCTGATTACATTTTTGGTATTGCGGCCCGCTTAAATTGTTCCTGTCAAATATTCAGAGCACTTTTCTCGGGTGAAACGTTTTCGGTTTGTTATGTCATTTTAACGGCCTTGCCTTCACCCCCCCTCCCATTTTTCATTGTATTGCACTGCCTTTTCATTGGACCTACAGCTTATTTCGTGCTGTAATTAGCAAAGGGAAGAGACTGAAGGGTTAGCTTGTCATCGAGGCACCCAGCCACTTGCTAAAGTGGTTTCAGCAACACTTAAAACAGTAGGCACTCTATCGTCACTTGCAATTGGTTTTAACAGCTCACATTTGACAAGACGGAGTTCATTGCTCGTAACTGAACCCACCATTTTGTGGCAACGAAATCAAACTAAAGTTCATTTATTAGTACTCGTCGCCCAGGTGAACTGCTTCTCCACCTCATTTCTTTCTGGACGAATCGCCAGTCGGCATGGTTAAATTTATTCAACACGAAGTAGTGGGTAGCCGTGGTTTTGTGGTTGGTATCGGTGGACTGCAGCCAACACTCGTCAGGTTCTGGGTTCGATTTCCCGAGGGAAAAAAGCGTCGGAATTGCAGAGAAAAGGGCTCTTGGTTGGCGTAAGGAAGGGCTTCCGGGCAACAAATTATTTACTTATACAAAAAGTCTCTTTGAAAGGGCATCACCTGAGCCCAGTTTACTTTGAAAAATAAAGTTGAAAGCAATATAAAAAAATCAGCGGGGATTATTGTGTTGTCAGTACTTCTCTGTTTGTAACTCTGATGATACGTTTTCCGGTCTCCTTTGTGAATGTTGACGTATTTTGAGACCGTAAATGAAATCCTTGTTTTGCTGTGGAGAGAGAAAGAGAAAGAGCTTCTCTGGATCGATCGACATGTGCGATACGTTTGTCATTGAATTTCCCAAAATCAAAACCATCAGAAAAGCAGATGTTTGGTTGAAAATAAGAGCTTTTCTTATCCAATGCCGGTTTTGGCCACCCATTTTCACATTGAAGTCAAAAGAAAAACAGACAATACACATTACAGTTCTATTTCCAGCAAAACTGGACGATTAATTCTTTTCCAGCTAGTTTTACAATATTCAGTCTAGGATTTCTGCCACCATTTTATTTGAACATAATTGAACTGACGTTTTTGTTGTTTTGTTCTGGCTGCCGAACTACAATAAAATGTCAGGAAATGTGCGTTTTATTCATGAAGCGGTTATAATGAAAGCTGAATTCTGTATTGCCTTTTGGCAGTGACTTGGGTAGACAGTGTTGTTACCGGAGTTCATATGTCACACCTACTTTTTTTTTCAGTGGGAATAGTCATATTTGCTTGATAGACAGATTGTTAACTTTGCCACAGATCGCCTCATTTGCAGACAAATTGTAGAAAAGCTTCTTTTTCTTTTGTTGTTATTTGGCGGCAATGATCGAAATGCCCGCCTGCAAATTTGCAAGAAAAAAAGGTTCTGCCACATTTTCCTGGAGATCCTGTAATTGGGCTGAATAAATGCTTCTTACTTTATTAATAATCCCCGAAAAACATACGTTTCTCATTAGATAGATATTTTCTTGTGAAATTGAAACGCTGTTGACGCTTGAGTCACCGAAGTCTGAGGGAGGAGCAACATCTGGCTTGAGAAAGCCGGAGGTGAAAAACGTGTGCAAGTTGTGTCTGAAAAGTGCTACTCAAGCATATGTTATGTATTTACTCGTTGTTGACAGGACTTTGTGGTTCTTTGTGTAATCTATTTCTCGCCCGTTGAACCTGGAAGGTTGACTGGAAAAAAAATCAGTCGTGCCCGCTCATAATACAGAGGTTTTAATTATTCCACGAGATTTTATTACGCCCAGCTACCCCATTTTTAAAAACTTGTTTGATTTTCGCCAAAATGCTAGCCCTAGCATTTCCCTTCCCCATTTTTCATCGCATTTGCTATGTTTAATAATATCAACCCGAATGCATTAGGAATGCCAAGTTAGGGGGTGGGGGAATGATGTATGCGGTTTAGAGCAAAAATAGAAAAAGCTTGGTCCTATTTCTTTAACTTGTTTCGCCTAAAGGTTTGCACAATACTTGCCACAGGACTAATTAGCAAACGTCGTATATTACCAGCAAAAAAGCACAGAAGAACCGTAGCTTAGTGGTTTGTGCGGTTGGATTGTAAACACGAGGTTTCAGGTTCGATTTCCTGAGAGTTTTTCAAAAAGCCATTGTTTGAATATGGTACTAAGCCATGAGATATCTCACCGCTCCAGTTGAGTCGAGGAAGTGCATCGTCAGTAACGAGAACGGGGTGGGTGGGTGTTCTTAAGCATAGGTTCCCTTAAACGAAAGACATAATCGTTTTAAAAAGGCCTTTCAAGTTTGCTTGATCTCAGGTTAAAAATAGGAATTTTTTGTGCCTCATTTTTAGTAAAGCACGTTATTCTAATTGAATTTTTGGGAATATTTAAAATTCCTTTTATCAATCCCCCTTTACTTTGTTTTCTTCTTTATGGTTACTCCCCTTCAAGCCCATTTTTTCTACCGCGCTTCATCTTGTGTTGTGTCTCCCGAAGGAAGGGGCCAGCAATCAACTTCTCCACTTACACTTACTGAAACTAGTTCAACAAGGTTTTTAAAACCCTCATTTTGAGTATTGAGAAATCCAAGAGACAAGTTGCGCAACGAGGTAGCCAGAAACAGGCGGGGTGTTGGAGAACTCTCTCAGAAGATAAGGGAGTCCAGGTTGAGATGGTTCGGGCACGCGGAGAGGAGAGAAGAGGGCTATGTCGGGAGGAGAGTGCTGAGCATAGATATACCACGAAGGAGAAGAAGAGGACGACCAAAGCAAAGATGGATGGATAACATCAAAGCTGATATAATGGAAAAGGGGCTAAGACGCGAGGACGCTCAGGATCGTGCCATATGGAGGACGAAAATTCGCTGTGGCGACCCCTGAATCAGGGAGCAGCCGAAAGAACAAGAAGAAATCGAACCAATCCGGAACATCGTTGCGGCTGCAGTAACTTCGATGCCTCTTCTGAATGCCATACCAGATAGCAGCAATATCTCTTGTTGTTTTTGAAGCAGTTGTTTTCATTTTGGTGTTGCGGTTGTAGTTTTAGTGTTGCCATTTCATGTTGTAATTCTTTGGTTCTTTTTTTCAGTATTTTCGAACACGTCAACTAGGTCGAACTTTCCGCCCTATTCGTTTCGATCATTTTAACCACATTTACATCGCCATGACAATGTTTTGTAACCCCCGCCTTTTACCCTTTCTCAATGGAACTGTGCCCATTCGAAACAGGTTCAATCATTTGAATATTTTCACTTTAAGCGTGTGTGTGACATTCTTTAGTTTTACACTTCTCTACTGTGGAACACTGATGCAAGAAAAGGGAGTTGTTTCCAAATTCGTTTTGTATCGAATAGACGCAAAGAAAAAAGTAGGCAGGAGCAAACTGGATGTTTGTTGTAATAGAAAAATTGTCTTCAGTTCTTTATTGGATTCCACTGTAATTTCTACCCGCTCAGATACAACAAGCGCTACTTAGCACGTTCTTTTATTTAGAGTAATGGGTATTTCGACACTTTGGTCAGTTGAATTTTACAACTGCAAGGAGCCGTGGTTTAATGGTTATTGCAAATGCACCGTAACCAAGAATTTCCGGGTTCGATTCCCCTAGCGGGCGACTTTGGAAATTCACAAAACAAAAGCCATTGGTTGGCGTCAGGAAGGGCATCCGGCCAAGAAATTCCTATTTGCCAAATTCATTTCCCTGTGAAGGGCACCGTCTGAGCCTCAGTTACTGGGGACAAAATGACGTTAAAACAAAAAAAAATGTAATACGTAGACCTTTGCATTTGAAAATGTGCCAACCAAAATTTCTTTCTGAAGGAATACGACTGTTGTGTAAAATTTTACTGTGAAGTATATCCGTGGTGCATCGTCTTGTTAAATTATATCCGTGTCACGCTACAAGTACTTATCTTAAATTATTGAGTCATCGTGTTGTGTAGTTGTTGCGTGAAGCATTGTTTTAAGCCATTGGAGCGAAGAGGATGGTCCTATTGTTTGATGGGGCACCGTGCTAAGTAATTGTGTCTTGAGGTTGAGGTATTGCCTCGTTATTACCCCGTGTTGTATCATAATAAGCAGTTGTTCATTGAGGCATGGTCTTATTCAATGGTATTGTGGTGTATCGTATTCGAGTCGTGGGAAATTTTGCGGGTCAAAATATGCCGCAAACTTCCTTCCTTGTTTTTATGAGCCCTGACTAATTCCATCAATCTACCTGTTTACAACTGATATGTCCATATACACATTAGTTTAACTGCCATCTAATGCTATAATGATTTTTATCCGATCTCGTGAAGGTATTTATTCATCGTCTAATTGCGAAGACACGTAAGAGATCAATATCATTTAACAATCGATTTTAGAGAAATAATAAGTTATGGAATACTAAATATTTTAAGAAGTGAAATTAAAATATCACTTGACAACATTTTGAAATGCACAAAGCTGTATTTTTCCTAAATCTAATTTAGCTTGACGTCACTTTTCGCTTTCATTGCGGATAAATTCAAACTGCTAGAATTCATGAGGGATTGCTAATTAAATCGAGATGATTATTTTTTTCATCTTCAATGTCAACTTCCGGATTATTAATGTTTTTAACACCGCTGTAATGTTGCATCGTTGATGACTCTTTTGAAAGATCAGAAAAGAAGAGGCAAAAAGAATAACAACGGTAATTATAATAATAACGGTCAAAAGAATGATGGAGGCCAATAGAATAACAGAGAATAGGAAAATAGGAGAGAGGGCAAAAGAATAACGGAGAATAGGAAAACAGGTAAGGGCAAAAGAATAATACAGGTCAAAAGAATGATAGAGGCCATAGGAATAATAGAGAATAGGAAAATAGGAGAGGGCAAAAGAATAACGGAGAATAGGAAAACAGGTAAGGGCAAAAGAATAATACAGGTCAAAAGAATGATAGAGGCCATAGGAATAATAGAGAATAGGAAAATAGGAGAGGGCAAAAGAATAACGGAGAATAGGAAAACAGGTAAGGGCAAAAGAATAATACAGGTCAAAAGAATGATAGAGGCCATAGGAATAATAGAGAATAGGAAAATAGGAGAGGGCAAAAGAATAACGGAGAATAGGAAAACAGGTAAGGGCAAAAGAATAATACAGGTCAAAAGAATGATAGAGGCCATAGGAATAATAGAGAATAGGAAAATAGGAGAGGGCAAAAGAATAACGGAGAATAGGAAAACAGGTAAGGGCAAAAGAATAATACAGGTCAAAAGAATGATAGAGGCCATAGGAATAATAGAGAATAGGAAAATAGGAGAGGGCAAAAGAATAACGGAGAATAGGAAAACAGGTAAGGGCAAAAGAATAATACAGGTCAAAAGAATGATAGAGGCCATAGGAATAATAGAGAATAGGAAAATAGGAGAGGGCAAAAGAATAACGGAGAATAGGAAAACAGGTAAGGGCAAAAGAATAATACAGGTCAAAAGAATGATAGAGGCCATAGGAATAATAGAGAATAGGAAAATAGGAGAGGGCAAAAGAATAACGGAGAATAGGAAAACAGGTAAGGGCAAAAGAATAATACAGGTCAAAAGAATGATAGAGGCCATAGGAATAATAGAGAATAGGAAAATAGGAGAGGGCAAAAGAA
>RDPX01000287.1:980291-982455 GCA_003991215.1 Morbakka virulenta | reverse complement strand
TACTACTACTACTACTACTACTACTACTACTATTACTACTACTGTACTACTGCTACTACTACTACTACTACTACTGTACTACTACTATTATTACTACTACTATTACTACTATTACTATTACTACTACTACTACTACTACTACTACTACTACTACTACTACTACTACTATTACTACTACTACTACTACTACTACTACTACTATTACTACTATTACTATTACTACTAATAATACTGCTTTTAATTTGCATATTATCATGATATTTTTTGCTGTCATGCTAGTACTTCAGTATGTTACCAATAATGTTCTTGGGTGTAGTGATGAGAAGATTTTCGAAAACATTTTCTACAGATCCACCCAGAATCACCTTGATGTGATAATGAGTTCGCTGGTGTTTTTAAGAGTTGCATGCGCATATGTGTGCTATGATTACTATCTTATGCTCAAGTGCCTCTCAATAAGCCTAACTTCTTTGGGATCTTGTGGTTTTTAGTTGGACAAACCATAGCAACAACAAAGATAGGTTTGGTATTTTTACCTTTAATGGTCACATTAGGTCGCCTTACAGTTTTTGTTTTGCAAAGACTACATTTTTTTGTCTCAAGGCAGCTTGCACGTCATTCTGTGCTAACTCATCGTCATACCAGTTATAGAAACATGTTTTATGCTCTCCTGAAGGGGCTTCTTGCATGTCGCACGCCATACACACACGTCATACACACACGTCATACACACACGCCACATACAGAACTATCAGTGCAACACTCTCTTGTGAGGTATCGTGCCACAAATAGTCTTGCACTTATCCCGATAGCCAAGTGTTACACGGTTTTTTTCACTTACAATACATTAGTTATCAGTATCGAATAATTTGTCATGGGTCATTTTCCAAGCCTTTGTTTTCTTCATTACTGGAGGATGCCATTTCTAATTGCACCCTGAGAAAGAAAAGAGAAGCACGAACATTTCCCAACAACCTCGAAATAGTGTAATAATTTTAGTTAACCTCTCTTGCAGTAAGGGTCATGTGTTTTATATTTTACAGAATGCTTGTAAGACATTTGAGCAATTTTACCAAAATGAGAGTTGTCACTGGTAAGAGCCCAGCTTTACGGTCTCTTTATTTCCCGCCCAAAAAGTCTTTTTTTCTTTTAACCGAGGTAAAGTTTGTTGTTGTCCACCTCTACTGTTTTCTTGTGTTTGACATAATCGTACGTTGGAAAGTCAGCACAATACCATTGATGCACTTTGAAATTGTGCCTGGTCACGTGCTTAGTTTGCTTTCAGATATCTGCAGAGGATATCCGACATGTCACAATACTCTTATTCACTACGCAGTGACATGTAGTGTTGATATAGTTTGTCTTATGATACGATCGTGGGTCGCTATAGAATATTGTTTGAAACTTAATTTAGATAACCAACTACTGCATTTATTCGTCACTATTTAATCACAACCGCGCCCTTTTATATTCAAGACACGTCTTCTAATTAATAAAGATTTCTCCCTGAACTCTTGTTGACCAACCTTGGGCTGATATTGTGTACCCGGCTGAGAAACGTGTGCGAATCTAACAAGTTGCTAAATTTAGGTTGATGAATATCTAGTTGTTGTAGTGCTGTAGTCACCCTGCTGTCAATTTCCAGCATTACATTGAAACTACCAAAGGGGAGCCTATCTCACATGCTGAGGATCATGTGACTTTGATGTCATTGCTGCTTCTCTGATTGTTTTTGAAATATCTATATTGTCATGATAATTAAAACACTAGAGGAAACGACATTTTTCTTCCACAACACTGGCAATTGGTCTAGTGAAGAGAGTCGCAAAACACAATGTGTTTCTCACTAGTTAGTCAAAGTGAACGAGTGCCACTGGAATATATTCTGCTTTTGCTACATCGGATAACTATGTAAGGTCTGCAGTGTTCAATCTCTTTGTCCTTCTGGATTTTCATATCCCATATGACTGTGGTTTTTTTATTTTTCATGACTGGATCAATGCGATGGTCCTACCATTTCTCACCTGATGGTAACCCATACGTTTTACTAATTTCTCAATGTAGAGCCTGTGCCACTTAATTGTGTCTCCAATTCTTTTACTGACACTGGGCCAATACCTTACACTCTGTTAAAACGTGAGCTTCAGTTTCATCTCGCTCACCA
>RDPX01000287.1:970291-977791 GCA_003991215.1 Morbakka virulenta | reverse complement strand
CTGAAAATGTTTGATGGCTTAGAGTATTTTATTATCACTCTGAATGGTGCAGCGCAGAATAAGAAATAATTCTTGTTCGCAGGAAGTTTAAGGTGATCTGCCCAAGAGAAATAGAATACAAGAATTCAGATGTTCCGAAGTGCGCTGACGAGCTGTTGAAAAGCGAAACACTAGTTTTTATATGTATATGTAAATATACATGTATTGCATATACCGTATATGCGTGTATATAAATAAAAATATGAAAAGTCCAAAAATGATTACACTTAAAAATTAAATTAATTAATTAAAAATTAAAAGTTTCACGTGTTCAGCGATCAAAGGGGGGGGGGGTATATTGGGTGTGTCGTCTCATTTGTAAAACAACCAGAGAATGTTTATATTGGATTTAATAGGGTTGGGGAGGGGCGAATACAAAACCCGACTATATCGGAGTCGTTATAAGTCATTTAATCATAAAAAATACTCTTAAAAGATACATCATTACCAAAGTATATGTGGGAAGAGATTGGGAAAGGGAAACAGTAACCCAAAACTTGACTGGTCTATCATGAAATCTGTACTTGCTTTTGCACTAAAATTAAAAACGATGCCTGTTGTGCATGCACGAGAAATTATAGAAATTATCACAATTTAGTTGACTTAAAAAAGACGAATTAATTTCTAAATGTCACCACAAGAAGCAGTACACCCTGTTGAACTACAAGAACAAAGATTAGGATAATTGAAGTTCGATTTACGTAGTGTAAAATGTATTGTTTCTAAACACCCAGTGTCTGCATTTTGATCTTTAAATACATGAAAGTTTTAGTTGCTCAAAAATTGTAGTTATTTTTTAAGTTTACTATCATTTTGCCTCACTTTTTTTTCTTGAAATGTTGAGGACTCTACAATATAAATACAGAGATCTGCTTTTATATATTTTTACATTTGTACAGCGAACGATAAAAAAAAATCAACAAAACTTAGTTTAGAACTGTCAGTTTCATTTTTTCGCAATCGTCAGCTAAACATTTAGCTGACGAAATATATTATATAATATTATATATATATAAATAATATATATATATATTATAGAATATAATATATATAATATATATATAATATAGATCATATTAGTCATATTAGGGAATGAAATCCCCCAATATATATACATCAGTTTGGTAGTGTAGATATTAAGTACGCTTAATATTAAAAATAAAGCCAAAATATGAAATGCAATCTTTGACACGATGAAAACGTAGCGATTATTTGAAGGGCCAACCCAAATGATCTTCTAAACAAACGCACAGAGCTCATTTCAAAATGTCGCCATGAAAACAAATTCGTTATTGGAAACATAATTTATTATTTATTGGAAACATATATTGGTGTAAAACTTGAGAGTTAAAAATTTTAAGGACCTACATAGCATCTGTTTATCGATATTAAGTTACATATCTAATGTGTACACATGTTATATTCCCTTGTCGGTAGGTATTCATATGTGTGTAGTTTTTTGGTCCATGTTACATGTTTGTATATGGCCGAACTTTACTTTCAGGGTATAGCTTTAGAAAAATCCACTGTTTTTTTTCTTTTGGAAGTAAAAACATCGTTCTTTTTTAATCTCATTGATTTTAGGATGTTGAAAGTACAGAATGCATATTTGAAGAAACTCTCACACAGGATTTCCATAGTATTTATTACAGTGCGATGTACACCCATCGACGATGGTGCCTCGGACTTCGATCGAGAACATATTCACATTGCCGACCGACCAAGCTTGGATTGACGGATTGCTCGTTCCTTGTCGAAGTAGTGAGAAGAAGGTCCTCTTCGTCATCTATTGGGAGCGACGATAGGATTAGTGTTCTGTAGATATTTAGAGTACTGAACACTCTTAATTTAGAAATGCCGTTATTAGCCCGGTACAGAGAAGTGGTTTTGAATTGAGGACTTGCTCCTGTGTGAAAGATATCCAGCTATTCATTAAGCATTGTTCAAGGAAGACATTTTAATAGTGTCGGCACCAGGCGTCGCTAATTTGTTTCGAATATGGCAACTGTTCTAAGGTTTGTAAATATTTTCGACGCTGACTGGTTGCGACAAAAATATGAGGGCTTGTTGAAAACTGATGGTTGTAGAGAGTGTTGAATTTGAAAATATGTTTTGAGAACTTTAAGAAGATACTGCTACTTGAACACATTTTCAAATGAATTATTTTACAGAGTATCGTATTCAGTTTTGACGAACGTTAAGATTGGATGCGTCTCGAGATTTAAAGTTTGTTGTGTTAAGACAGCAGTCTTAGCTGCAGTTGATGTAAATATGTAGGTGCATTAATTTATATTGAATCTTTTTAATTGTTAGTGTAAGAAAAGCCTTCGAGATTGAAAAGGAATACTGATTCAGAAATATATTTAAGGGCCTTATCTACGCACAGAAAGGCTGGTGTTTCCGTGTGGTGTTTCCGTGGTAGAAGCGTCTTTTGTTAATTGTTGTTCTGGCGTATTGCGTATATTTAGTACTTAACGTCAACTTTTGGCCAATTTCCGCCCCCAAAAGTTTTATTTAGGAATTAAAACAGATATATTTCCAAAACTATTATTCATCAGTCAATTTCTTTTTATTGTGCACTTTCAAAACTACAGATACGCATTCACGGTCAATAGCGGTAACATTTTACGGGGCTGCGCAAATGAACTAACAATTAAATACTTTTGCGTTTATATATATATGAGATATAATAAGTTGTAAAGAATAAAAAAACTACACTGTCCATGTATGTGTGGGTGTATATATATATATACACCTACACATAACATATTGATATATTGAAACTTGTTGGAGGTGGCAGTGTGGGGAATACATTAGATATTTCTCCAAAAACAATTTTAAAAAATTTGAAAATATCCCTTTATTTGAATAAATTTGAAACACTTTAATTGTTACATTAATTTCTACACCCTAGCAAAACTGGGGAACAATATTTACCTTATTCTTTGGATAAAGTTTTGTTTTTCTTTTAAAGATTTGATTAACGAATCATTACTATCTTTATAAATTGTGCCTTTTGTGGACGTAATGCTTGTCAGTTAGTTGGAACTATTTTGCAGTTGCTGGTAAAGTTGTGTCATGGTATTCAAAGCCTGTTCTCAATAGTAGTATTTTTTTTCCTCTGGTTTATGTGACGGTAACCGCAACCGTGTTACTTCTATTAAAACAGTAAACGTAATGAATAAATGTCAGTTTTCATCCTGAGGGCAAGTATCTTTCCAGACTTATTTACTAACGTAGGTTTGTTTAAGGAACTTGTTTAAATAATGACCAACGTCCGAGTTTTGAAAGACTAAAGACGGATACGAAGGATCAAATTTGAAAGATAAACCAGCTACATTGTGTATTGAGATTTTCCTGGATTTATAAAAGCGAGAACGATGAAATGGAAATTTCTATATTCTAGCTGTGTTCCGTAGAAGTTAAAGATATATACATGGGGTTTAGCAGTTTTCATTTCCTTATTACAAATTTATAGATTACTTCGAATTTGGTCCGCTTCCTATTCTAATCTTTATTGAATTTGCTTTATTGCGAAACAAATTTTACAGTAATAGTTGAAAAAGGCGTAATGTTTGCTCTAATGGACTTGAACAGAGGATGTAGTTAGTATTCAGGGTGAATTCTCAATATCGTGAACTTGAATAGGGTGGTCAAAATAATCGGTGCGAGAGTACCCTCGAGGGACAAGCTTTAAAATCGATTATATATATAGTTATTTCATTATCTTGCCCTTATTCCGAAACTTGTATTTTGATAAGATTGGGAGCTGCTACATGTGTTATATAGTGAATCCAGCCCCAAAAAACCCACAACAATGAAAAGAACTGAAAATTACTATTTCTATTCACTTACAACAATAAATCCAAGATATCACAGTCTACCATCTTGTTTACCTCATGTTCTGATTTCTTTTTTTTCTCTCAGGCTCTGGCCTGGTCCACTAAAAGTCTCTAAATAATACTCTGCCCTTCTACACAGGTCAGGAATCAAAATAATAAAATAAAAAATAAATAAATAAAAAATAATAATCAACATGTTTGTGTCCAAAAGAAAAACCCACATTTTGAAATTTTGTGTAGTAGTGCAAGCCAGAGGATAAAGCTGCCAGTGTTATTGTTTCATTCATTTTAATTCAATAATTTTGACTGCACAGCCGTACGTTTTTGGCACCCATAAAAGCCCTCCATAATTTTAAATGCTAGTAATGATAGGGTTTTTACAACAATCGATAGGCACAAAAACAATGTAATATTTGCCAAAGGGTATATGATGATGATGATGATTATAATTATCATTATTATAAATCTTTATACAATATATAAACAATTGAGTGTTAATATATACTATATTTATTATATATTATATACGCGGTGGTTATATCGGTACCCTTACAGTTATTTTGCACGCAAATACTTAAATGTTATGGAAATATTACCTTACCATCAACTACATAATTGAGTTCAATAACAACAATATAAGTCATTATTTACAATCTGATGCTCAGGAAAAACAAATAACGTCATGTTATTAAAAAAAGTTTCTTTTTACTTCGGGATTGCGAATGAAAGTTCATTTTCTGCAAAAAAACCCCAGATGTTCATTGCTCCTTGCAGTCCTAAAGCCTTGCTTGCAACAATCATTTTGAAGTGCAACACTTGGGGAAAACACGTCGCCAACTTACAGGGAATACGAATGTTTGTGCACGGGATGAAGCCAGATTAAAATAAGTTGCATAGCGTAACAATGCGCCATGGTATGTGTAAAGAGCTTGGTTTTAAAGGACACAGCAGGTATTAAGACTGCAGAGCAGGAAAGGTACGTACGTAAATTCAAAACAGTTGATAACGCAGAATTTTAGAGGTGGGTGGGGTTGGGATAGACGATGTTACTCATGGCAGCAGCGTTGAACAGTTTTAACACGTTTTTAGATAATGAAGTACAAAAGTAAGTGCTTGAACTGATAGACGCCCAAAGTCAATCAGTCTAATTTTTAAAAAAACCCATGAAAAACATGACAATAAATAAGCAAGATAATACCATAAAAATAAACATGACAATAAACAAGATAATACCATAAAAATAAACATGACAATAAACAAGATAATACCATAAAAATAAACATGACAATAAACAAGATAATACCATAAAAATAAACATGACAATAAACAAGATAATACCATAAAAATAAACATGACAATAAACCAGATAATACCATAAAAATAAACATGACAATAAACCAGATAATACAGATGGACAGCTGAAAATACCATTGACGGAGAGGAAGACGAACGAGGAGGTTCTAGTAATAGCAGAGACTAGATGCTCACTAAAAGAGAGAAGGAAACGTCGGGCAAAATTTATGAGACATGTAATGAGAAGAAATGATCTGGAGAACTTGGCAACAACAGGAAAAATAGAAGGCAAAAGAGCTCGTGGAAGACGAAGGCAGAAAATGATGGATGATACTTCAAAGTGGCTGGGAAAAGAGAGCAACACGCAGAATATGGACCATGTACGAGAGAGTAGAGTGGAGGACCCTGATCGCCGACGCAGGATTGCATGGCACATGATGGTGATAGATGGACAGCATTTGGAATTATGAAAAAAAGAAAACAAAATGCATGCCATAAACAGAAGTGATTAGGATAAACATGTGTATATTCATGTTCTGGTTGTTTTTCAAACCACAACTGCACCAAGCTCTTCCATCAGTTGCTGCACTCAAATATCAAATACGACCTTGTTGCAAAGGTTGGTGATTTCTGTTTTTAAAACAGAAAATGCATTTATATTTTCTATCCCTCTCCTATTGTTGGTCATCTCAAAAGTTATCTCTTTTCCTAACCATTTCATGGATCAGATTCAAGATTTAAATATACTAATATTATACCACATAACACTGTTAGGGGGCCTGTCTTTTATATCTGGAAGATACAATCAATCCCCTAAAAATGTCAAGCTCACATTTAAAGCCTCCCCAGTTAACGAACACAAGTTACGACAGTATTTTACATTTCATTTTTTGTTAATCCCCTTGGTAATTAGGTTTTCCCTGTTATGCTATTGTTCAGGTTAACTACCAGTAATATTAGATGAGCTCACGACAGAAATTTAGGAAGGGATTTTGGCTCTTGGTAGATTTTTTATCAGAACCTCACGCTACTTTGACTATGTCTATACCATTTTAGGTTCATGAAGGTTAATATTAAATTGTTAATTCGTGATGGTTTACAATATTAGACAGATAAATATTGTTTCCGTTTTCGGTTTAGAAAAAGAAGAGATGACCACATCCATTTTTAGTGTTGGATATCAAGTGAGAGATTACCATTGGAATTTCACAATTTAATCGTGTTATTCTGCCAGATTACTTTACATCCTAACTTAAGGCTGGTGATAAAAATAGTAACAATTTAGCACACTTTAAATGAAATATTTTTTCGTTTTGAATATTTAGACCAGAGAGAAGGACAAGAGGAAGATCCAAGGATTTATGTGTGCAGCACAGAAGCAGAAAGATAAAATGAAAAAGGTAGAATGTTATATTGTTTGGACCAAGCAAATCGAGAAAAGCGATCCGCTGTGTCGACGTCTGAAGGAAGCCAGCGGACATAGGTTTTCAAAAGTGTTGCAAGGTTGGCGAAGGGGACGCGATTACTTCATAGCAGTAAACTACACTGAACAGCCTGTTTCATTTCAGATGTCTGAGTACTTACTGTATGGCACTTTTCTTTCAAGGTAGGCCATGTGGGAAATATTCTTAGGGAAACGTGTAGAGCCCTGTTTTCCTAGAGAAAACTCCCTGTGACACCAAAAAACTCACTTAGAAAAGCAGTATTATGCTCACAATAGAAAGACAACCTCGTATTTTCTCTGGTCCGATCTGAATTTCTACTAAACGTTATGCTGTATTTAAATAATTTGTAAGTGATCTTCGTCACAGTAACCAGGTCACAACAACAACAACAACAACAATTTCATTACTTTTTCAAAAGAAACGTCAGATAAAGGAATTAAAAACCGTTTTGACAATAACAGCGCGCATCGTGACTGAAATCAAAATAATGGTCTTGATGAAATAGCCCAGATTTGGCTAATTACGTAAAATGTCTCAAACTTTACCAAAATCAACAACATCTGGTTGGTATTAATATGAACCCACCCTACAGAAGCCTTACCTTCTCATTCAATTAAACAAAGAAAACTCCAAATTTCAGAGCAATACCAACGTAGAAGCGTTCAAGCTATTAATGCAATCTGTTCTTCAACCAAATGGGGAATTTCAAATATTGTAGGCATGGTCAGATGAGTTACACTTGGATCCTCATGTGTTACGTAGAACTGTGTGCGATCCAGAATTTGCACACGTACGAAAGAAGAGTAAGACACACACAGAGAGAAAGAGAGAGAGAGAGAGAGAGAGAGAGAGAGAGAGAGAGAGAGAAAGAGAGAGAGAGA
>RDPX01000287.1:940599-953998 GCA_003991215.1 Morbakka virulenta | reverse complement strand
GCAGACACCTTCTAAAGAAAGAGTTTTAGGGCAGTCCCTTCTTCAGCAGACAGTTTCTAGGTAGACAGTTTCTGAGCATGTTCTAAGAAGACAGTTCCTAAGCAGACAGTTCCTAAGCAGACAGTTCGTAAGGAGACAGTTTCTAAGCAGGCATGTTCTGAGAAGACAGTTTCTGAGGAGACACTTTTTGAGCTGACAGTTCCTAACCAGACAGATCCTAAGAATAGGGTTCCTAAGGAGTCAGTTCTGAATGTGACAGCTTCTGAACAAACAGTTTATAGCAAACAGTTTCTAGCAAACAGTTTCTGAGCAGAGAGTTTCTAAGCAGAGAATTACTAGTCACACAGCTCCAGAGTAAACAGATTGTGAACAGATAGTTTCAAAGGGGTTATGTCTTGAGAAACAGACAATTACCTGCAGACAGTTTTTGACTAGAGGATTACTACAGGTTAGTTCCTGAGAAGAAAGTTTATAACAAAATAAATCTGGAGAGGACCGTTCCTTAGCAGACAGTTTCTGGGCTGGCAGTTCCTAAGCAGACAGTTTCTACAGAGGTAAGTCTTGACAAACAGACAATTCCCTGCACAGACAGTTTTTGAGCAGACGACTACTACAGGTTAGTTCCTGAGGAGACAGCTCCTAAAGAGACAGTTCCTAAGCAGATGGTGTCTAAGCAGGCAGTCTCTAAGCACACAGTTTCTTAGCAAACAGTTTCTGAGGAGATATTCTCTGAGCAGACAGTTCCTAAGCAGACAGTTTCTACAGAGGTAAGTCTTGACAAACAGACAATTCCCTGCACAGACAGTTTTTGAGCAGACGACTACTACAGGTTAGTTCCTGAGGAGACAGCTCCTAAAGAGACAGTTCCTAAGCAGATGGTGTCTAAGCAGGCAGTCTCTAAGCACACAGTTTCTTAGCAAACAGTTTCTGAGGAGATATTCTCTGAGCAGACAGTTTCTGAGCAGACAGTTTCTGAGCAGACATTTTATGAGGAGACGGTTTCTGAGTAGATAATTCTTGAGGAGATAGCCCTACGCAGACAGTTCCTAAGCATAGAGGTCCTAAGCAGACAGTTTCTGAGCAGACAGTTCCTATGCAGACAGTCTTTGAGCAGACGGTCTCCAAACAGACAGTCTCGAAGCAGACCATTCGTAAGCAGACAGTTCGTAAACAAATTTCCAAAGCACACACTTTCTGAGAAGACAGTTATTAAGCAGACAATTCCCTTCACAGAGAATTTTTGAGCAGACGACTACTACAGGTTAGTTCCTGAGGAGACAGGTACCAAGCAGAGAGTTTCTAAGCAGAGAGTCTGTGAGCAGACAGTTTTGAGCAGACAGTTCGTAAGGAGACAGTTTTTGAGCAGAATGTTACTAAGCAGAGTGTTCCGAAAGGAACAGTCTTCTAGAGAGTTTCAGAGTAGAGAGTATCTGAGCAGACAGTCTGTGAGCAGACAGCCTCTGTGCAGAATGTCTCTGAGCAGACATTCTCTGAGCAGACAGTCTGTGAGCAGACAGCCTCTGTGCAGAAAGTCTCTGAGCAGACATTCTCTGAGCAGACAGTCTCTGAACAGACAGACTCTGAGCAGATAATCCCTGAGCAAACAGTCTCTGAGCAGATAGTCTCTGAGCAGACAGTCTCTGAGCAGACAGTCTCTGAGCAGACAATTTTTGAGCGGGCAGTTCCTAATCAGACAGTTCCTAAGCCGACAGTTTATGATAAGAGAGACTCTAACCAGACAGTCCCAAAGAAGAGAGTTCCTAGGAAGACCGTTTCTTAGTAGAGAGTCTCTAAGCAGGGAGTTCCTATGCAGACAGTAAGTATAGAGAAACTTTCTAAGCAAACACTTTCTGAAAATACAGTTTTTGAAAGGACAGTTTCTGAGCAGACAGTTTCTAGGTAGAGAGTTTCTGAGCAGACAGTTCCTAAGCCGACAGTTTCTGAGCAGAGAGACTCTAACCAGACAGTCCCAAAGCAGAGAGTTCCTAGGGAGACAATCACTGAGCTACAGTTTCTGAGCAGACAGTCTCTAAGCAGACAGTTCCTAAGCAGGCAGTTTCTGAACAGACAGTTCCTGAGCAGACAGTTTCTGAGTAGACAGTCTCTAAGCAGGGAGTTCCTAAGCAGACAGTAAGTAAAGAGAGAGTTTTATAAGGAAACACTTTCTGAAAATACAGTTTTTGAAAGGACAGTTTCTGATCAGACAGTTTCTAGGTAGAGAGTTTCTGAACAGACAGTTCCTAAGCCGACAGTTTCTGAGCAGAGAGACTCTAACCAGACAGTCCCAAAGCAGAGAGTTCCTAGGGAGACAATCACTGAGCTACAGTTTCTGAGCAGACAGTCTCTAAGCAGACAGTTCCTAAGCAGGCAGTTTCTGAACAGACAGTTCCTGAGCAGACAGTTTCTGAGTAGACAGTCTCTAAGCAGGGAGTTCCTAAGCAGACAGTAAGTAAAGAGAGAGTTTCTAAAGAAACACTTTCTGAAAAGACAGTTGCTAGGTAGACAGTTTCTGAGCAGACATTTGCTAAACAGACAGTTTCTGAGCCGACAGTTTCTGAGCAGAGAGACTCTAACCAGACAGTCCCAAAGCAGAGAGTTCCTAGGGAGACAATCACTGAGCTACAGTTTCTGAGCAGACAGTCTCTAAGCAGACAGTTCCTAAGCAGGCAGTTTCTGAACAGACAGTTCCTGAGCAGACAGTTTCTGAGTAGACAGTCTCTAAGCAGGGAGTTCCTAAGCAGACAGTAAGTAAAGAGAGAGTTTCTAAGGAAACACTTTCTGAAAATACAGTTTTTGAAAGGACAGTTTCTGAGCAGACAGTTTCTAGGTAGAGAGTTTCTGAGCAGACAGTTCCTAAGCCGACAGTTTCTGAGCAGAGAGACTCTAACCAGACAGTCCCAAAGCAGAGAGTTCCTAGGGAGACAATCACTGAGCTACAGTTTCTGAGCAGACAGTCTCTAAGCAGACAGTTCCTAAGCATAGAGGTCCTAAGCAGACAGTTCCTAAGCAGGCAGTTTCTGAACAGACAGTTCCTAAGCAGACGGTTTCTGGGGAGACAGTTTCTAAGCAGAGAGTTTCTGAGCAAAAAGGTTTTGAGTAAGGAGTTTCTAAGCAGACATTTCGTTAGTAAAAAATTAACATGCCAGAAAGTTTTTCAGGAGACAGTTCCTGACTAAATTGTCCCTGAGAAAACACTTCAAGGGTAAGCAGCGTCTAGAAAGACAGTTTCTGAACTGAAATTTCATGAGCAACCAGGCTCTAAGCAGATATTTCCATAGTGTACTTGTTTCTGAGCAGATGTTTCTCCTTGGGTAAGTTTTTGGGCAGTGAGTTTCATAGCAGACAGTTTTCTAAGGGAAAATTTTTAAACCGACTGTCCAAAAGTGAACAGTTGTTGAGTAGACAGGTTCGGGCTGTACTAACAATGGGATGACAATAAATAACAATGGGCTTAGGGCCTAGCCTTGATGTAATCCTACTTCTATCTGTATGTCGTCTGTCTCTCCCACCATTGTAGTGACTTTGGTTTTGGGTTTTCGTACATGCCCTGCATGATTTGGATATAAGTTTTCGGGACCTGTCTCTTCCTCAGGCAATACCATATCGGTTCTCTCGGGGCCGTATCATACGATTTTTCCAGGTCAACAAACACTAGGTGCAGACTCTTGTTAAACTCTATGAACTTTTCTTGTAGCATGTGCAGACAGAGCAAAGGTTGGGTAGTGGATTGCTTCTTTTGAAAGCGAGGTTGTCTCTCAATGATGTCCACAATTTCCCGGAGTCTTGCTTCGATCAACCTCTCCCACAGTTTTAGGCAATGGTTGAGTAGCTTTATGCCTCTGTGGTTGTTACAGGTTAAGGGGTCTCTCTTTTGTTTGTACAATGTCGTGATGGTACTGTGCCTCCAGATCTCGGGTATTCCATTTTTTGGACGTCTGGTAGCATAGCTGTTATCCATTTCAAACCTTTTTTCCATTTCTTTAATCACTTCAATTGGTTGTTTGTTTGGAACCTTTGTCTTATTGTTGGCCATCTTCTGCAATTATTTCTTGGTCTCCTTTATCGTTATTAATGGAATTGGTCCTTGAGTTTTATTGGTCTCTTCCGCATCTTTACTGGTGTTCTTTGTATTCAGTAGGACATCAAATTATTGTTACCGCCTGTCTTTGATGTCATTATCCTTTATGGACACTCTCTTTGCTTTTAATAAACACTAGTCAGTCAACATCTTGACCTCTCCTATTTCTTGTCTTCGCCAGCTAATATATTTTCTTTGGCCAGTTGTTTTCCAGATCATTGCATAGTTCTTCATATCCCCTCTCCTTAGCCTTCGCCACCATTTGTTTAGCTTCCTTGTTAGCCGTTCTCACGGCCTTCATCTGATTTGGTTGACTGCCATTTCTTAAAGGCTGCTTTCTTTTTCGCTACCTTTTCTTTAACCTCTGGATTCCAAAACCAAGACTCTTGCTCAAGGTATCTTCCCCTCTTGATTCTCCCAGCTCCTCTCTAGCCATCTCTACCGCTTTCTGATGCCTGTTCTCGCAGGTCAGCTTTTTCTTGTATGCAATCAACTTCTCATTACGCTGTGCGAAAAAGGTATTCACGAGTCCTAGATCATTTGCGCGTGCCATCTTGAGTATTCTCTTACCATCCTCATCCCCCGCCATGATATCGCTAAAACACCCCTTGCTCGCATCCAACATGTCCATTCATGTCTTCTGCCACTACTCTCTGTTACGTACTCGGTATCTCCCTCAGCACCCCATCTAGTTGGTTCCAAAAGGTATCCTTCTCATCCTGCTAGCAGCCCTGTTGTGACGCGTATATCGAGGTAATGTTGTAGGTTCTTTCTGGTGTTAGAAGCTTGAGTGATATTATTCGGTCTGACGTTCTCTTCACTTTCACCACCCTTTCCACCCACTTGTTAGTCAAACGAATTGACACCCCTTTTTTGTGCTTTTCTCCTCCGGCATAGTACAGCTTGCAACCATCACCAATATTCTTTGCTGTACCTCCAGCTTTCCTACCTGTCCACTTGGTCTCTCTACTCTTTTACTGGTGAGAGTGGCGATGTTCAGAGTCGCCATTTTCATTTTCATATTTGGCTCCACTCGTTTACTTTTCACAGCATCAGAGCTCTTTTCCCGCTCCGCGTCGTGTTTTGCGGGGTGACGCCCTATCATTCACTGCTGAATTGTCAGTTGTCGGCATAAGTTTGTCTGTGGTATTTAGTTTTACGGACCTGATGCTTTTCCTGACGCCCAACCCTCTGTTTTGTCCGGGCTTGGGACCGGCTGTGACTGCACTGGCTTGTGCAGTCACAGGCGAGATCAGCTCAAAATGACATTATCCCTAGGGGTATATCTAGTTTAAGACCAGATATACCCCTAAGGAAAATGTCATCAGTTATATTAAGTGAATAAAAAATTTAATTCTAATACCTTTTCATCAAATTACAGGGAGAAACAATATTATACAATTGATTTCCTTTCTATTGGTAACATAATCAGTTCAAAGCTACAAAGCAAGCATAGCCAGTTCTTTCAAAGAAAACTCGGCTATTTTCAAGCGGTATGACTTTTCGATGGGATGAGCAGATACTGTTCGTCAACTACTTTACCGTACGCACTAAATCACTTTGATGGGCAATGGTGGTATTCCGTTATGTATTGTGCGCTGAATTAGTAAGCGCGAAAATTATGTGGTGTCTGAACCAAGGGGGAAAAAGTTCAAGATCTTACAAAGTTGGCTGGGAGTTGACATTGCAACTAATCAAGCCGTTTCTACAAGGAAGAAACTCCGACAGACTTTAAAGTGTTTCCACAATCTATACAAAAGAAGTCCTTGCCAATTGCCATGCGTTATGACAGAGAGGGTTCACGGATGTAAATTTCATAAACCAGAAGCTTCCACAAAGAGGGAAAAATACACTGGTAAAGCAATCTCAAGAGCATTATGAGTCATGTAGGAAAAGTGTCTGAAGAGAACATTCAAGTCTTATCTGCACTGATTTCTTACGTTGTATTTTCAAAAACACTTCCCTTATTAAATTTTAGGAAAAGTCAGTAAGTATCAAAATCAACAAATAAGTCTATCATGTTTGAAAAACAAACAAACCTTTCCAGCCACGAGGGCTGGCAACCTGCCAGCTCCCTGTACCAGGTATGGCTTTGTGGTAACACGTTACTGACGTGTAGTTTCCCATGTGGTAGATTCCCTGGTGTTGTTTCTGTGGGCAACATATCCACCCGTCACAAATGGTAGACTAACAAGTTTGTAGCTCGACATAAAAGCTTCATCATTGCATACGTCCTAAGCCTGTTTTAAGGTATATTTTGCGAGGTACTTTTCAGAAAAGGCTCACGGCTCACGGCTCACGGCTCACGACATGGGACAGCTCCGTTATTCACGGCTTCTACTGAGTCCATAGCATTATGAATTTTCAAAATTTGTACCTTTGTTAGGGATTGAGGGGGAAGAAGCATGAACCAATTTATACCCGTTAAAAACTCTCCATGGCGGTATTCTCGTTAAGTAGCTCCTGAACCGATCAGCAGCATGGAGAGCAAAGGGAAAAAGAAATATTTTAAAATAAGTAAGCCGAAAAAATTCCCGTTGGGAAAGTGTTCAGCTTGGCAAAAGCCCAATTGAGAAGTGTCTAATAGGAGATGTGTGTGGCACAGTGACTGTCAGTTGTGTATGTTCTTCGAGTAACTTGTTTTTATATGTAATGTTCAGTTGGAAAAGTCTCTTAGAACACATCAAATTGGACTTGGTGATAATATCAATGAGGATGGTAATGATGATGATAATTTTTATGATGATAATGGTGAAAATAAACCTGATTATAATAGTTATTCATATAATAATAATTAAAATAACGATAATGATGTTTGATGATGATAATGATGATGATGATTACGGTGACAATAAACCTGATTAAAATAATTACTAATATAAAAATTATAATAATGATAAAAATAATGATAATTAATGATGATGATGCTATGATGATGATGGTGATGATTTGAATGGAGATATAATGAGATGATGTTTTTTTCAGTAAAAACTTTTTAATGCAAATAAATGAAATAAATAAATAAATAAATAAATAACTGTTAAAAGGAAGCCAATGTCTGCGAGAGGCACAGAAATTGTACGTGACAATGCATCATTCACTTTTTTTAACAAAAGAGATGTCAAGTTGCAACTAAAATCGTCATCAGATAAGGAGAATTATACCACGGTCGGATTGAACTAAATCTTATAATAGGGATGTCAGTATTCTCTAAGAATAAAAAGAAAGTACTCAAGCAAATGATATAAGAAAACAAGACGTATTTGAACTAGAACAATCAAATCAAACAACACAGACAACTATTACGTGACTTGGGTTAGTGAAAGAAACGATCGTCGTTGAATTCTGAGCTGGAATTGGAACACATTGCAAAGAAAAGAGTCTTGTTTGTAAAGACAATGACGTACATGGACTGTACTCACAAAAACAAGTTTGTTCAGCTGATGCCTTGAGATTAAATGTTTTTAAAGACATGGTTAAACAGAGATGAATAGGTCTGAGGAAAATGCATTGAGCTGATTTGCAAAACTCACTCATTTTCTAACGATTTTTATTTTCTACAAATACTTGCCTGGGCTTAATAATTTTTAATTGTGTCCATTGACGCTTTTGAGGTAAACATTAATGTCTTTGACACGTTTATTAAATTCTAGTATTGATATTGAAAATTCTAAGCTTTTATGGACTTGTTCTCCTCCAGGTACCAGATGCTCCCTTCTCGTTCTACTGAGCTTCAGCCATTTACTATTCAAACACAGGCATCTTCAAAAATAAATTGTCAAATAAAGAACACTAAATGATTGTAACCAAGAGACTGGGTTTATTTTTTCACAAAAGAACAAAAATAATTATATGGAGCATGAAATTTTTATTATAATTCATGCACAAAGACCTTACCGACATAAAATACAAAAACGGAAGTGGCGAACGTACAAATTGCACGACAGACACGAGTAGTGGCTCACAAGGAATGAAGACTGCGCATTATTTCGCCACCAATCAGTCCGTTTAATTACTTTCCTAAGAAAGAAACACCATAACGTGTGTTTCAATATAGGGGTATTATTTGTGGATTGTAAGGTGGTAAGATGTACATATTGCATAGTGTTATGATATCCATATGTTGTGGTGGTAGGATCCATATATCATGTGCTGGTATGATTTACATCTTATATGGGGGTATTATTTGTAGATGGTATCGTGGTTGGATGTGCATTACTTGTGGTGCTATGCTTTACATATGATATGGGGGTATTATATGTGAATGGTATCGTGGTTGGATGTGTATTACTTGTGGTGCTATGATTTACATATTATATGGGGGTAATATTTGTGTATGGTATCGTGGATGAATGTGCATTACGTGCGGTGCTATGCTTTACATATTGTATGGCGGTATTATTTGTGGATTGTAATGCGGTAGGATGTGCAAATTGCATAGTGTTATCAAATGGAAATGTTGTGGTAATCCGATGCACATACCATATGTTGGTATGCTTTACATATTATATGGGGGTGTTATTTGAGTATTATATCGTGGTTGGATGTACATAACTGGTGGTGCTATGCTTTACATATTGGCTGGGGGTATTATTTGTGGATGGTATCGTGGTTGGATGTGCATACTGCATAGTGTGATGAAATGGAAATTTTGTGGTGGTAAGATCCATATATCATGTTGTGGTATGATTTACATATTATATGGGGGTATTATTTGTGGATGGTATCGTGGTTGGATGTGCATTACTTGTGGTGCTATGCTTTACATATTAAATGGGGGTATTATATGTGAATGGTATCGTGGTTGGATGTGCATTGCCTGTGGTGCTGGGATTTCCATATTGGCTGGGGGTATTATTTGTGGATGGTATCGTGGTTGGATATGCATTACATGTGGTGCTATGATTTACATATTGGCTGGGGGTATTATTTGTAGATGTTATCGTGTTTGGAGGTGCATTACTTGTGGTGCAATGATTTACATATTAAATGGGAGTATTATTTGTGGATGGCATCGTGGTTGGATGTGCATTACTTGTGGTGCTATGATTTACATATTGGCTGGGGGTATTATTTGTGGATGGTATCGTGGTTGGATGTGCATACTGCATAGTGTGATGAAATGGAAATTTTGTGGTGGTAAGATCCATATATCATGTTGTGGTATGATTTACATATTATATGGGGGTATTATTTGTGGATGGTATCGTGGTTGGATGTGCATTACTTGTGGTGCTATGATTTACATATTGGCTGGGGGTATTATTTGTGGATGGTATCGTGGTTGGATGTGCATACTGCATAGTGTGATGAAATGGAAATTTTGTGGTGGTAAGATCCATATATCATGTTGTGGTATGATTTACATATTATATGGGGGTATTATTTGTGGATGGTATCGTGGTTGGATGTGCATTACTTGTGGTGCTATGATTTACATATTGGCTGGGGGTATTATTTGTGGATGGTATCGTGGTTGGATGTGCATACTGCATAGTGTGATGAAATGGAAATTTTGTGGTGGTAAGATCCATATATCATGTTGTGGTATGATTTACATATTATATGGGGGTATTATTTGTGGATGGTATCGTGGTTGGATGTGCATTACTTGTGGTGCTATGATTTACATATTGGCTGGGGGTATTATTTGTGGATGGTATCGTGGTTGGATGTGCATACTGCATAGTGTGATGAAATGGAAATTTTGTGGTGGTAAGATCCATATATCATGTTGTGGTATGATTTACATATTATATGGGGGTATTATTTGTGGATGGTATCGTGGTTGGATGTGCATTACTTGTGGTGCTATGATTTACATATTGGCTGGGGGTATTATTTGTGGATGGTATCGTGGTTGGATGTGCATACTGCATAGTGTGATGAAATGGAAATTTTGTGGTGGTAAGATCCATATATCATGTTGTGGTATGATTTACATATTATATGGGGGTATTATTTGTGGATGGTATCGTGGTTGGATGTGCATTACTTGTGGTGCTATGCTTTACATATTAAATGGGGGTATTATATGTGAATGGTATCGTGGTTGGATGTGCATTGCCTGTGGTGCTGGGATTTCCATATTGGCTGGGGGTATTATTTGTGGATGGTATCGTGGTTGGATATGCATTACATGTGGTGCTATGATTTACATATTGGCTGGGGGTATTATTTGTAGATGTTATCGTGTTTGGAGGTGCATTACTTGTGGTGCAATGATTTACATATTAAATGGGAGTATTATTTGTGGATGGCATCGTGGTTGGATGTGCATTACTTGTGGTGCTATGATTTACATATTGGCTGGGGGTATTATTTGTGGATGGTATCGTGGTTGGATGTGCATACTGCATAGTGTTATGAAATGGAAATTTTGTGGTGGTAAGATCCATATATCATGTTGTGGTATGATTTACATATTATATGGGGGTATTATTTGTGGATGGTATCGTGGTTGGATGTGCATTACTTGTGGTGCTATGATTTACATATTGGCTGGGGGTATTATTTGTGGATGGTATCGTGGTTGGATGTGCATACTGCATAGTGTGATGAAATGGAAATTTTGTGGTGGTAAGATCCATATATCATGTTGTGGTATGATTTACATATTATATGGGGGTATTATTTGTGGATGGTATCGTGGTTGGATGTGCATTACTTGTGGTGCTATGATTTACATATTGGCTGGGGGTATTATTTGTGGATGGTATCGTGGTTGGATGTGCATACTGCATAGTGTGATGAAATGGAAATTTTGTGGTGGTAAGATCCATATATCATGTTGTGGTATGATTTACATATTATATGGGGGTATTATTTGTGGATGGTATCGTGGTTGGATGTGCATTACTTGTGGTGCTATGATTTACATATTGGCTGGGGGTATTATTTGTGGATGGTATCGTGGTTGGATGTGCATACTGCATAGTGTGATGAAATGGAAATTTTGTGGTGGTAAGATCCATATATCATGTTGTGGTATGATTTACATATTATATGGGGGTATTATTTGTGGATGGTATCGTGGTTGGATGTGCATTACTTGTGGTGCTATGATTTACATATTGGCTGGGGGTATTATTTGTGGATGGTATCGTGGTTGGATGTGCATACTGCATAGTGTGATGAAATGGAAATTTTGTGGTGGTAAGATCCATATATCATGTTGTGGTATGATTTACATATTATATGGGGGTATTATTTGTGGATGGTATCGTGGTTGGATGTGCATTACTTGTGGTGCTATGATTTACATATTGGCTGGGGGTATTATTTGTGGATGGTATCGTGGTTGGATGTGCATACTGCATAGTGTGATGAAATGGAAATTTTGTGGTGGTAAGATCCATATATCATGTTGTGGTATGATTTACATATTATATGGGGGTATTATTTGTGGATGGTATCGTGGTTGGATGTGCATTACTTGTGGTGCTATGACTTACATATTGGCTGGGGTATTATTTGTGGAGGGTATCGTGGTTGGATATGCATTACATGTGGTGCTATGATTTATATATTGGCTGGGGGTGTTTTTTGTAGATGTTATCGTGTGTGGATGTGCATTACTTGTGGTGCAATGATTTACATATTAAATGGGAGTATTATTTGTGGATGGCATCGTGGTTGGATGTGCATTACTTGTGGTGCTATGATTTACATATTGGCTGGGGGTATTATTTGTGGATGGTATCGTGGTTGGATGTGCATACTGCAAAGTGGTATGAAATGGAAATTTTATGGTGGTAAGATCCATATATCATGTTGTGGTATGATTTACATATTATATGGGGGTATTATTTGTGGATGGTATCGTGGTTGGATGTGCATTACTTGTGGTGCTGTACTTTACATGTTATATGGGGTTATTATTTGTGGAGTGTAAAGTGGTAGGATGTGCATATTACATAGTGTTATGATATCCATATGTGGTGGTAATAAGATGCACATATCATTTGGTGGATACATGTATATATTATATGGGGGTGTTATTTGAGTATTATATCGTGGTTGGATGTGCATAACTGGTGGTGCTATGCTTTACATATTATATTGGGGTAATATGGGTGTATTGTAAGGTGGTAGGATGTCCATATTGCATAGTGTTATGATATGGAAAGGTTGTGGAGGTACGATCCACCTATCATGTGCTGGTATGCTTTACATATTATATGGGGGTATTATTTGTAGATGGTATCGTGGTTGGATGTGCATTACTTGTGGTGCTATGCTTTACATATTATATGGGGATATTAAGTTTGAATGGTATCGTGGTTGGATGTGCATTACTTGTGGTGCTATGCTTTACATATTAAATGGGGGTATTATATGTGAATGGTATCGTGGTTGGATGTGCATTGCCTGTGGTGCTGGGATTTCCATATTGGCTGGGGGTATTATTTGTGGATGGTATCGTGGTTGGATGTGCATTACTTGTGGTGCTGTACTTTACATGTTATATGGGGTTATTATTTGTGGAGTGTAAAGTGGTAGGATGTGCATATTACATAGTGTTATGATATCCATATGTGGTGGTAATAAGATGCACATATCATTTGGTGGATACATGTATATATTATATGGGGGTGTTATTTGAGTATTATATCGTGGTTGGATGTGCATAACTGGTGGTGCTATGCTTTACATATTATATTGGGGTAATATGGGTGTATTGTAAGGTGGTAGGATGTCCATATTGCATAGTGTTATGATATGGAAAGGTTGTGGAGGTACGATCCACCTATCATGTGCTGGTATGCTTTACATATTATATGGGGGTATTATTTGTAGATGGTATCGTGGTTGGATGTGCATTACTTGTGGTGCTATGCTTTACATATTATATGGGGATATTAAGTTTGAATGGTATCGTGGTTGGATGTGCATTACTTGTGGTGCTATGCTTTACATATTAAATGGGGGTATTATATGTGAATGGTATCGTGGTTGGATGTGCATTGCCTGTGGTGCTGGGATTTCCATATTGGCTGGGGGTATTATTTGTGGATGGTATCGTGGTTGGATTTGCATTACATGTGGTGCTATGATTTACATATTGGCTGGGGGTATTATTTGTAGATGTTATCGTGTTTGGAGGTGCATTACTTGTGGTGCAATGATTTACATATTAAATGGGAGTATTATTTGTGGATGGCATCGTGGTTGAATGTGCATTACTTGTGGTGCTATGATTTACACATTGGCTCGGGGTATTATTTGTGGATGGTATCGTGGTTGGATGTGCATTGCCTGTGGTGCTAGGATTTACATATTGGCTGGGGGTATTATTTGTGGATGGTATCGTGGTTGGAT
>RDPX01000287.1:891133-901677 GCA_003991215.1 Morbakka virulenta | reverse complement strand
GTATTATTCTTAGTATTTGTAGTAGTAGTAGTATTCATAGTATTCGTAGTATTAGTAGTATTCATAGTATTCGTAGTATTCGTAGTATTTGTAGTATTTGTAGTATTCATAGTATTTGTAGTATTTGTAGTATTTGTAGAATTCATAGTATTCATAATATTCGTAGTATTCATAGTGTTTCTGGTATTTGTATTATTCTTAGTATTCGTAGTAGTAGTAGTATTCATAGTATTCGTAGTATTAGTAGTATTCATAGTATTCGTAGTATTCGTAGTATTTGTAGTATTTGTAGTATTCATAGTATTCATAGTATTCATAGTATTCATAGTATTTCTAGTATTCGTAGTATTCATGGCATTCATAGTATTCTTAGTATTTATAGTATTCGTAGTATTTGTAGTATTTCTAGTACTCATGGTATTCATAGTATTCATAGTATTTGTAGTATTCCTAGTATTTGTAGTATTCATAGTATTTGTAGTATTCGTAGTATTTCTAGTATTTATAGGATTCATAGTATTCATCTTATTCATAGCATTCATAGGATTTGTAGTATTCATAGTATTCGTAGTATTTGTAGTATTCGTAGTATTTGTAGTATTCATAGTATTCCTAGTATTTCTAGTATTCGTAGTATTCGTAGTATTTGTAGCATTCGTAGTATTTGTAGTATTCTAGTATTCATAGTATTCGTAGTATTCATAGTATGCATAATATTCGTAAGATTCATATTATTTCTAGTATTCGTAGTATTCATAGTAGTCGTAGTATTTATAGTATTTGTAGTATTTCTAGTATTCGTAGTATTTGCAGTATTCATAGTATTCATAATATTCGTAGTATTTCTAGTATTCTTAGTATTTGCAGTATTCATAGTATTCATAATATTCGTAGTGTTCGTAGCATTCGTAGTATTCATAGTATTCTAGTATTCGTAGTATTCATAGTATTCATAATATTCGTAGTATTCATAGTATTTCTGGTATTTCTAGTATTCATAGTATTCGTAGTATTCATAGTATTCATAGTATATCTAGTATTCGTAGTATTCGTAGTATTCGTAGTATTTATAGTATTCGTAGTATTCTAGTATTCGTAGTATTCATAGTATTCATAATATTCGTAGTATTCATAGTATTTCTGGTATTCGTATTATTCTTAGTATTCATAGTATTTCTGGTATTCTAGTATTCATAGTATTCGTAATATTCATAGTATTCATAGTATTTCTAGTATTCATAGTATTTGCAGTATTCATAGTATTCATAATATTCGTAGTGTTCTTAGCATTCGTGGTATTCATAGTATTCTAGTATTCGTAGTATCATAGTATTCATAATATTCGTAGTATTCATAGTATTTCTGGTATTTCTAGTATTCATAGTATTCGTAGTATTCATAGTATTCATAGTATATCTAGTATTCGTAGTATTCGTAGTATTTGTAGTATTTATAGTATTTATAGTATTCGTAGTATTCTAGTATTCGTAGTATTCATAGTATTCATAATATTCGTAGTATTCATAGTATTTCTGGTATTCGTGTTGTTCTTAGTATTCATAGTATTTCTAGTATTCTAGTATTCATAGTATTCGTAATATTCATAGTATTCATAGTATTTCTAGTATTCTTAGTATTTGCAGTATTCATAGTATTCATAATATTCGTAGTATTCGTAGTATTCGTAGTATTTATAGTATTTCTAGTATTCGTAGTATTCATAGTATTTGTAGTATTTCTAGTATTCATACTATTCGTAGTATTCATAGTATTCGTAGTATTGATAGTATTTATAGTATTTGTAGTATTCATAGTATTCGTAGTATTCATAGTATTTGTAGTATTGTTAGTAATCATAGTATTCATAGTTTTCGTGGTATTTGTAGTATTCATAGTATTCGTAGTATTCGTAGTATTTGTAGTATTCATAGTATCCGTATTGTTTAAAGTATTCGTAGTTTTCGTTGTATTACTAGTATTCGTAGTATTCGTGGTGTTTATAGTATTGGTAGTCATCGTAGTATTCATAGTATTCGTAGTATTCGTAGTGTGTGTATTGTTCGTAGTATTGGTTGTATTAGTATTTGTAGAGGTATCAGTATAAGGTGAAAAAGCAGCAGAAGTAGTAATGAGAGTAGAAGTATTAAGACTTGTCTTCGTTGTCTTTCAAACTGCAATGTGTGATCTTTGTAGCTTGGAGTTTCAGCAGATCTGATAGAACTACTTCCAGTTTGCGCAAATGTACATAATTCTCTATAGACACCCCAGATCAGAATACTGGCATCAGATTGACATGATAGGTCACAACCCTTTAAAGTCAGCATAGTGGTAAAACAAGGTCATGTTTTAGTACCTACCTTGTTTGAAATGTTCTTCTCTTGTCTACTTACATTCGCATAAAAAAATCATCAGACGAAGTTTACCTACATACCCGATCTAATGGAAACCTTATCAACTTGGCTAGACTAACAGAGAACGAAAGTCCAAAAGGTTCTGATACGAGCACTGTGCTTTGCAGATGCTGCTGTCGTTGTTACACACAAATAACAGGATCTCTGAAATCTGATCAATTGATTCTCATATGCATGTAACAAGTTTTGTCTAATCATTGCCACTAAGAAGACCAAAGTTATCTGCTCAGGGATTAATAAAAAAAAAACTTCATTAATAACAAACAACTGAAGGTTGTCAGCAATTTAAACTTGACTCAATCATGTCCAACACCACAAGCTTTGATACAGAAATCAATTCCACGATCGCTAAATCACTAAAGCAGGCTCTGTCAATCTAACACGACTCAGTAAACGTGCCTGGAGTAACAAGAAACTAAGAATTATTACCAATATATGTATACATAATGTATTTTATCAACCCTGTTGTACAGCGGTTAATATTGGATCACCTATTCCCGACAAGAACGACAACTTAACAGTTTTCACCTGCGGTGCGTAAGACACATGTGGATGAACAGAGCCCCAAATAACACAGTCCAATATCGAGTTAAACTGCCCAGCATGTTCGCACTCTTGATGTAGGGTAGGCTACGATGTTTTGGTCGCGTATACTGAATGGAGGATGGTCGCATTCCTAAAAAGATACTGTATGGGTAGCTGACTGATGGTAAGACGTGTTTTAGTTCCTCCCTTTGGGGTTAAAGATATCTGAAAACAGGGGAGGGTAGCTACCGAGATAGATGTAAATACATAAGAGGGGCCTACCAATGTCAAATCGTTATGGAGGAGTACCACATGCAGATGATACAAAATTGCTGAAACAGACAGGACAACACAGAATGAAGCAACAGATCAAACCCGAAAAATCACAGCAAAAACGCCGAACACATCTGTACAACATGCATGGAAGACTGCCACTCCTAGAACGAACTGCTCAGTCAAAGACGCTAAAGACCCTATCAAAACAAACTAAAGCTCAGTCCAACAACTGACGAAGACGTAAAGGTCCCAACGACAACAATAGTAACATTGAGCAGTAAAAGTATGAGTAGCAATAATAGTAGTAATACGAGTAAAAATAGTCGTAGTAGTAATAGTAGTAGTAGTTAGTAGTGGTAGTAGTAGTAGATGTTGTAGTAGTAATAGCAGCAGGAGTAGTAGTAGTAGTAATAGTAGTAGTAGTAGTAGTAGTGGTAGTAGTAGTAGTAGTAGTAGCAGGAGGAGGAGTAGTAGTAGTAATAGTAGTAGTAGTAATAGTAATACTACTAGTAGTATTAGTTAGTAGTAGTAGTAGTAGTAGTAGTAGTAGTAGTAACAGTAGTAGTAGTAGTTGGGGTGGTGGTAGTAGTAGCAGTAGTGGTAGTAGTAGTAGTAATAATATTACTACTACTAGTAGTAGTTAGTAGTAGTAGTTGTTGTAGTAGAAGTAAAAGTAGCATCAGCAGCAGTATCAGTAGTAATATTCTTCGTTGTAATAGCGTCGGTGGTGGTAGTCTTTTAAAAATGCTATGTTGAACATTTTTGGATGGGGAAGCTGTTTGCTTTAAGAATTTTTATACAGTAATGTTTGACTATGAAAACACGGGTTCCAGTGCTCCGGTTATTTGGTTAGGAAAAAAGCAATATTCTCTATTGTGTGGATGCTGCCGTCTGATTTGTATTTGTATTTATCACTTTAATTTAGAGTGATGAACGGTGAATGATGTATGCTTATTTTTTTGTAACCATTAAAGTAAAATGCTTCTCATATTTATTTTTTTCTTTGAGAAATATTGGTTTTATATATATAAATATCCCTCAACGTGAAACCCAACATTTGCTTTTACCGACATTCTTGTTTGTTTTTTTTTCAAAAGCAGAGTTCAACTATGGCGTCGGACTTAAATTGTAATTCTGGGACCTGTACTTTGTTTTCTGCTGGGATGTCATCAATAGCTTGTACTGCTTCGACATGCATGGGTATTACCTACGCAAAGGATGCTAATATTACTTGTGAAGCTCCAAGGAAGTGCCACATTACCTGTAAAAATGGTTGTACAGTCGACACAGGTAGGGCGAAAAAATTATCGTTAACTTGCGAAAAAGCTACATGTAATCTTAAATGCAGAAACGGAACTACTTGTACTTGTACTGGCCAAGGCTGTCCCGGAGGTTCTCCATCTTCCAAGGCCATGCCTACCTTCTTTGCAGTCTTCATGTTTACTATTTTGTATTTGCTGATGCAGTAAATTGGAACAAAACTGTATGGAGCTATGGCATACCATGCATTCTTTTCTATGTTTATTTGATTCTAACTTTAACTACCACTTTATTTGAAGTCAAGCGAAGAGGTTGTTTGAGCTGGTAGTAGACTTGACGTACTTTGGTCACAATGTCGCTGTTGTTGAGCAGGTTAGAATTTGGATTAGAATCCTGGTTTGCAGATAACATTGAGTTCAAGTCTCAATAAGGACAGTTTCCTGCTGGACATGTTACTTATCTTTTTTTGCTTAACTTTTACAATATTTTGTATCGTCGTATTAGATTGGTAGTGTAAGACTGTACCTTTTCAGCAAGGATTTTAACCCCTTAGCAAACAGACTTTATTTTGCAATGTACAAAAGTTCTGTGTCCTAAACTAGGCAGTTCTTTGTAACATTTACACTCTATGGACATTTTAAAAACTGGAAAGGCAGCCAAATAAAATAGATTTATACCTGGATCAATTAGTCTGCGTGGCATAATAGAGAAAAAACCTTCGAGACCTTTCTAGTCTTTGACCGACAGACTTCGTTCCTTTACGCACAAGAATGCTACAGACATAACTCTGTTTACTATTGCAGCGTCTAATTTTAATGGACATACGTAGGGTCAGCTTGAGAATTATACAAACTGTAACCCAAATATATCACGTATGACCCAAAAATATCACCTATGACCCAAAAATATCACCTATGACCCAAAAATATCACCTATGACCCAAAAATATCACCTATGACCCAAATATATAACCTGTGACCCAAAAATATCACATATGACCCAAATATATAACCTGTGACCCAAAAATATCACCTATGACTCAAATATATCATGTATGACCCAAATATATCACATATGACCCAAAAATATCACCCTCATATTATTGCTTATTATCCCAAAGTCTGACTTTTAAAGAGTAATTCACAAGAGTATGTAAAGAAAAAACGTGAGAAGGACTTTCGTTTTAAAATCTTTGTTTTTTAGACATTTCTTAAGAACTGTTTCTTTGTTAAAAACAACAAAATTTTAGCTTTTTTTATGATCCAAACCTAAACATTTCTGAATAAGTTTTTTGATCCCACTGTCAGTTTTGGACATCTGGACACCCCTACATAACAGACGGAGCCCACCATATGTCTAAGAATCGTTCCTTTCCCCTTGTTTTATTGTGGTCTGTATTTAATTTCACCATTGCATTTAGAAATATTTATTAGAACCACAGCGCCACCGCGATAGGTACTACCTTTTTGTACTCCAGAAATATGGAAAGTTTAGAAGCTTTGTTTTCATTGTTAATTATTGAGTAAAAACCAGACTTACTAATTACGTATTAATAACGTATTAATAATGTATTAATAACGTACTAATAACGTATTAATAACGTACTAATAACGTACTAATAAAGTGCACCAGTATAAAGTATGTCTGTTGCGTTTTTATCAATATGAAAAAAGCAAAGAGAAAATCGAGGAAGATCTTGCTAATTTCTTTTGATCCGTTTTAGGTCACCAGGTTTTGTAAATAGCTTTCTTTAACATTTAAAAGTCATACGTTTTATCAAAAAAGGCATCTAATTGAAATAATAACGTATTTTAATTTCAAAATATAAAGAAGGCATTATCTTAAAAAGATAGAAAATATAACTAAGCTTTATCTGAAGTTTCTTCTTCATTATATCATGTATTTTGTCAGTAGTAATCTATTAATCATATTCTAGCATAGATATCTTGTATCTCCGAAAATGCCTCTTTTCCCTTGTTAACTATGAGTCTCTCACCCACCCGAGGTGTATTTTAAAGATTTGGTAATTCTGGCTTTTTCTTTCCCCATTGTAAATGACTGTTTCAATTTTCTTGATACATTTTATCCTACGCTAAAAAAATTACGAATCCAATATGCCCCTTCACTTCAAAAAACTACATTTTCTTACCTCAAAATGGCATCGTGAATTGCTCTGACTTCTTCATTTTCACTCAACAGACGTATATCACTTCACCTTTCCTTGTCACTGACAAATGATGGGCATAACTGAGTCTGAAACAAACAATGAATGGATTGGTACAAGTCAATGTTGGAAAATTAAATGGTTTTGCAAGACGCTCCATTGTTGAGTTTAGCCCACTCCGCAGCTTTTGCGAGCATCACGTTTTCTGCATCTTACTTTCAATAAAACTTAACCTTGGTCCTCTATCTTGTCTCTTACTCACTAGTGTCATATCCCTTAGCTTACCTACTGAGTTCTTTATGTTTCCTGACAAGCAGATAGAGCTGGTACAGCAATAGCTAGGTGAAATGAAACTCGTCTTATCTGCTCATGTTTTAACATTTTTTTGCAACAAATTTGTGACTGACACACAATCCCTTCAAGCTGTGCATTGTCGTTTTTGTACTGCCAATGCAACTGAAACTAAGAATGTAAAACTTAAAGCCCGTATTTGATTTGCTAGTCTAGATACTGCCCTGATGATATTGTAACTGTTTCTTTTTGTCATATTAATATTCGAGATAATCTTTCTTCGGCGGTGGTCTCTTGATAAGGTTTACGCATGCCAAACGACGGCACTGGTTTCCGAAGCCTCACATCAGGTCATTTCATTGTTTACTATAACTTTTCCTGTTTACTGAAAGCTTTCTTAATCTTTGCAGATTTTGGAGAATGTTGAGAGTATCATGGACAGACAGGATAACCAATGTGGAAGTTATGCGTAAGGCAGGGACTAATAGATGTTTATTACAGACGATCGTTAACAGGCAGGTCCGGTTTGTAGGGAATGCGATGAGGAAGAAAAAGCTTGAAGAGGTTGTACTGACTGGTCGTATGGAAGGAAAAGGATCGAGGGGAAGACAAAGAACTGCGTACCAGCCATGGTTGGAAAGTGCAACTGATTGGAGACCCACTGTGCTCACTCAGGGTCTGAAGAGGCGCTAAGAGAACGCTGTTATGGCTGCCGCCTGCGCCAGAATTCTGGCATGGCACCCAGATTGATTGATGAAGCCTATATTAGTCCAAACGGTATCGTTCGACAGCCACTTCATTCTTTTTCAATGGTGTACCAATACAAAATAATTGTAATAATTAGAAATTTGCCTCTGATTCTTTTTTTCTTAATTCCATCCCTTTTAGCCAGCCTGTATTGGCATTTCAACATCCTCATCTCAGTTATTAAGTCTGTAGTCTTCTTCTTTCCTAGTAACAAGTTTTGAATAGCATAGGACTGTGGGCCTTAAAACTGAAGAACGCATGTTGTACACTGCTCTCAGGTCCTCTCTGACCGGGGGGGGGGTTGCACCTGCTAGGGTAACTCGCTATGGGTTTACATATGGCCCACTGCCTTGTGGGTCAGCCTGTTCAGGCAGAGACTAGCGGAGATACCGTACACAAACCGGCAGAAGGCAAGGGGAAGCCACTGCTTTACCATTCCTTAGTAAATCATGACTCAACACACTCAATTGGTAAGCAACAACGACGTAAAATGGAGACTCCATCGGAGCATCCTCGTCCGGTAGTGGTTGCCATGTACACCAGGTGGCATCCGACCATCATCCAGTTACTGCGTGCAGAAACAATAAGATCATAAAAATCGCCACATTGAATGACAGAACAATGTTTAAGAAAGTGAAACCAGAGAACATCAAATATGAAATGAAGAGAATGAATGTTAACATCATGGGTTTATGCGAGGTCAGATGGACGGGCGCAGGAGTCATAAAATCCGACAACTATACCATCATATATTCTGGGGGTGATAAGCGTGAAAGAGGATTCGGGTTAATTTTAGATCATGAAAAAGCCAAAACGCTGAAGAGTACTGGCCAATCTCAGATAAGGTACTACTTACAAGACTCAGCGGAAAACCTTTTGACATTAGCAAATACAAGTCAAATACAATACAAGTCTATGCCCCGACCACAGACAGCAAAGGTGAGGAAATGGAATCATTCTATGACACTCTAGACCTTGCGATGTTATTCTGCAAGTCTCGAGATGCAGTGGTTGTAGAGGAAGATTTTAACGCAAAAGTCGGGAAAGAGAGACACAACAACATCATTGGTCCTCATGGCCCAGGCAATAAGAATGAAAAAGGTGAAACACTGATAGGATGGGCTGAAACCAATGACATGATAGTTACCAATACCTGGTTTGAGCAACATCCAAGAAGAAAATGGACATGGAAGAGCCCAGAACAACAAAAACCAGATTGATTACATCTTGATTAACAGGAGGTTTAAAAATTCTGTTTTGGTTGCCAAATCACACCCGGGAGCTGAGTGCTACAGTGACTACAACCCTGTAGTTGGAAAAGTGAGAATCAAATTGAAGAAGGCAAAGAAAGCCCCAAGAAATATCAAACTTAATTCCAAAAATACTTTTAGAGACTGAAGTAGCTACGTTCAGTTATGTCCAATACTGCTGAATAAAAAAAAAGAGAGAAAGAAGAACTGCCAGCGACACCCAAAATACTGGGGCCAATACAAGAAGTAAAGGAAAGTGAAGTCATTATGCAAATTGAGAAGATAAAAGCAAACAAATCAACTGGACCAGAAGAGATACCTGTAGACATCAAACAGCTGAAAAAGAAGTGAACAACCTGGATGACTGCAATGACCTTAAGAACCTTTAAAAATTGAATAACCAAGAAATTTAGAACATGCACAAGAACAGTACTACTACAATTAGCACAACGTCAGAAAATACAGAAAGAATGGACATTGTTGTACACCAAGAATCTGTAGTCATCCCCCACTAATCACTATTAAATTGGATGTCATAGCTGAGGATATTTGCGAGAAAACACCATGAGCAATGCTTTTTGCCGATGGCATATTGTTATGCGACCTTACAGTTTTAAAAACAAAATCACGAAGTAAGAGAACAATATCGAGTTACAGTCATCATCATCATTAGGTGTCATATCCCGCGAGGACGTCGACGATCATGGACTTCCACACCTTTTCTTTAGTGGGCTGTCTTGTTCGTCCAATTTACTGATACTTGCTATGTATGTCAATCTCTGTCTACCTCAGCTTTTTTTCCCATTGATCTTGCCTGTTATGCTGAGGTTTTCCAGCTCTTCTTTTCGCATTACGTGTCCTAAAAACTCCAATTGTCTCTTTCTTATTGTTCTCAAAAGGGAATGCTTTATTCCTGCTCTTCGCAGCACCTCGTCATTTGTTACTCTCTCTGTCCAAGATATTTTCAAAATTCTTCTGAGAAACCACATCTCTGCTGCCTCAATTTGTTTTTCCATCCTTTTTGCGATTGTCCAGCATTCACAGCCATAAGTGAGAATGGATAGCATGTAGCAATTTAACATTCTGATTTTGTTAGAAATTGAAACTTTGTTATTTTTCAGTATGCTCCCAAGCTTTTCAAATGTAACTTTTGCCATTCCGATTCGCTTCCGGATTTCCCAATCACATTTGCCATCTATGGTTATCATGCTGCCAAGATAGTTAAAACGTTGTACTTGTTTTATGAATTCATTTCCAACTTGTAACTTGCACTGTTTTTCGACTTTCCCTTTGCTGATTACCATGCACTCTGTCTTCCTAACGTTAATTGATAGCCCTATTCTTCTGCTTTATTATACAACAGTATCTGGTAACTCTTGTAGCTTTTCTTCTGATTCTGGGATCAAGACGGTATCATCTGCATATCGCAAGTTGTTAATATTCTGACCTCCTAAAATTATCCCTTGTAATGATTCCAAGTCTCTGAGAATGATTTCACTGTAAAAATTGAACAGATCCGGGCTAAATACGCATCCTTGCCGAACACCTCTTTTGATGTCAGTGTATGAGCTAGTGTTTCCATCTACTCGCATACACGCTGTTTGCTCCCAGTATAGATTT
>RDPX01000287.1:873291-890511 GCA_003991215.1 Morbakka virulenta | reverse complement strand
ATTTCTCTTGTGATCTGCCTATATTCCTCGCTATTGCGATCGGAAATTTTTTGTCTGGAACTCATTTTATCCAAAATCTCGTTGGTCATCCACTTTTTCCGTGCCCTTTTCACGCGTTTAGGTACTAGCTCTTTCACAGCCATTGTAGTAGCTTCTTTAAATGTTTCCCATTTCGTCTTTCCTTCATTTTCAAGTACCTCAAAGCGATTTTGAACAGAAACAGCATATTGGTTCCGCATTGTATGGTTGTCAAGTAGAACACTGTATTCCAACTTTGGGGCTGACTTCGTAATCTTGATGCTCTTCAACTTGAGCTTCAACTTACATACTACTGGGTTATGGTCACTGCCACAGTCTGCTCCCTGGTGAGCTTTTGATTGTAAGATTGCGCTCCGATATCGTTTTTTGATGGTAATGAAATCGATCTGGTTCCTAGCGTAATCTCCAGGACTACGCCACGTCCATATTCTACGTGGATGTTGCTCAAACCACGTGTTGGTGATGATCTGTCCATTTGCTTTGCACCAATCTACCCACCTTCCTCCTCTTTCATTCTGTGTACCTAAACCGAACTTCCCAACCGTTTCTCCGTCTGGTTCACTTCCTACCTTTGCATTTAAATCACCCATTATGATGATGATATCAGTTGACTTGCAATACCTTTTAGCTTTCTCCAGCAGCTCGTAAAACTCGTCGATCTCTTCTTTGGTTCTGGTAGACGTTGGTGCATACACTTGGATGATGGCAATATCTGTTTGTTTTCCCTTCAATCTCACCAGCATAACTCTATCTGAGAAAGGGCACCACCCTAACAGGCTCTTTGTACTTCTTTGATCTGGTATGACGGCAACTCCTCGTTCGTGCTTCTCTCCGCCGGCGTGTAACACTTTTTACTCATCGCTAATGATCTCGTTATTTCCGGTTCACCTAGATGTTCATATACCCAAAATGTTGAGCTTTAATCTATTCATTTCTAGCTTTACGTTATCCAGTTTCCCACTCTCCTAAAGTGTTCTCACATTCCATGTTCCTATTCTCATGTGCTTCTTCGTAATGTTGCAGACAGTCACTTGCTGACGGTTCGGCATCACCTGCTGCTCATGAACGGCCGTACCGGACGAGGAATCCACACGGACCCCATTTACGTCGTTTGTTGTATTTCTGAAGTTGTGTGTATCCATGATTTTCTTGGCAATTTAAAGCGGTGGTTTGCCATTGCCTTCCGCTCAGTGTTTTTTTCGAGGCACCATCTCTAGCCTTTGTCAAACCAATTACTCTACTGCAAGGCAGCAGGGGCGTTACCGCAGTACCATGTTGAAAATGGTTTGTTGCGCTTCACCGTTGTCTGGGTGGATCATCCGCCCAACCGCGTTCCACTCAAGCCGTTGGTCTTCTACAAGTTCTTCCGCCTTGAAGCAGTATCCATCACTCTGCTGCCAGTGACTTCGCCATAACCCTGGCAAGGGAGGCTAATCAGGTACTACACCTTGCCCAAGGGTGACCTGAAAACTATGCATTGTGGGGTAGGGGCGTTTACTTCCCTAAAACCTCCTGGCCTGCATACTCATCGAGTTACAGTAAAGAACAGATTTGAACTATCACAGAGCACCCAGGATATAGAAGAAAAATGGCTGAAACTCAAGGAATCTATTACAGAATCAGCCAATGAAGTGATTTCAGAGAAGCAACAAAAAGCAAAGAAAAAATGGATGACACAAAAAATCTAAGATATGATGGAAAAAAGAAGAACAAGCAAAGCCAATAAGGATGAATATGAAAGACTCAACAAAGAAATAACAATTAAATGCAATGAAGTTAAGAAAGCATGGCTAGATGAAAAGTGTGAAGAAATTGAAGTCTTCCATAACCATGACCCAACAAGGGTCTACAATAAGATAAAAGAGATGGGAAGCAAAAAGACATGCTCATCAAGTGGGTGTATAAAATTAAAGGATGGGCAGATCATTGTGGAAAAGGATAAAATCCTAGGGAGATGGTCAGAATACATAGGTGAACTGTATGATGACATCAGACCAGAGGACAAACCTATTTTTATGAACTTTGAAGGACTACCAATTATGGAAGAAGAAATAAAACAAGCAATGCAAAAGATGAGAACGGGGAAGACAACAGGTCCAGACGGTTTTACCATCGAAATGTTAGAACCACTTGAAGACTTCGGAGTGTCAACACTCACCAAATTTCTAAATGATGTATACAACAGTGGTCATATCCCAACAGACATATCAAAGTCGATATTTATTACATTATTACATTACCAAAGAAACCTGCAGTAACAGAATGTGAGCTTCACCGTACTATCAGTCTAATGAGCCACATTACCAATATATTACTGAGGATTCTGATGATGAGAGCAAGGAACAAAATCAAACAAGAGATAGCAGAAGAACAAGGCGGATTTGTGGAAGGCAAAGGAACAACAAATGCGATATATTTATTGAGTACACTCATGAAGAGAAGCTTGGAAATGAAAAAAGATCTTTACATTTGCTTTATCGATTACACCAAACATTCGACAAAGTGAGGCACACAGAAATCATGAACATATTAGAAGAGCTGGACATTGATGGTAAAGACCTGGGAATCATAAGAAATATATACTGGGAGTAGACAGCCGCTGTAAGAATTGAATATGAAGTAAATGATTACCAACATATAAAGAGAGGAGTGAGACAAGGTTGCTTCTTGTCACCCGATCTATTCTCAATATACAGCGAGAAAATTATGAGAAATATAGAAGGAATGCCGAGAATCAACATGAACCTACCCAATATCAACAACCTTAGATATGCAGACGACACCGCATTAATTGCAGAGAATGAAAAAGATCTACAGGCTCTGCTGGATGTTATTGTAAAAGAAAGTGACAAAATGGGCCTGAGTATGAATGACAAGAAAACAGAAACAATGTTAATCAAGACCATATCAAAATATAACATCAAAATAAATGATAAAACATTGGCTCAAGTGAGGAAATTCAAATTATTAGGGTCCCTGATCACTGAGGATGGAAAATGTGAAACAGAAATCAGAAACCTAATAGGCCAAACGAAAACATCTTTCCATAATATGAAAGTTCCTAACAAATATTAAATTATCGCTTAAAGTCAGAAAAAGACTACTGCAATGTTATATTGAGCCCATGCTATTATATGCATGCGAAACATGGACAATATCAGTCAACATCAGAAAGAAACTGGAAGCAACAGAAATGTGGTTTCTTCGGCGGATGTTGAGAATCCCATGGACAGCAAAGAAAACAAACATTGAAGTCATAAAGGAGGCAGAAACGCAAAGAACAATCATCAGAAACATACGGAAAAGGCAGGGAGCATTCTTTGGTCATGTGATGGGACGAGGAGGGCTGGAAAACTTGGTGACAACTGGAAGGATGGTGCCCAGGGCGACAACGAACGAAGATGCTGGATGATCTTACATCATGGATGGGAACATACAAGAATAGTAAGACCATTCAAGCTACTGGAGACAGAAATATGTGGAGGAGCATGATCGCCAACGCCTATCGGATCGGTACAGGATGATGATGAGCACATGGATGCAGGCACATGCACACGCACATTATCTTTTTTTGAATAATATATTGAACAACTAGAAGAAGTACCCGACGTTGCTTGGGTAAAAAAGGGCAATTTAGTAGGCTATTTCAAGGAAGTAATGGTTTTTTCCTGTTTTTGTTTCCATTAAATCAAATGTACAATATAAATTGACTGAAAATTCACATTCAAATTCACATGACTAAATATTACTGAACTGAGATAATGGTAGAAATACACTTGAACGCAGTTTAGACACAAATACTTGAACATGATTTGAACACAATGAACAACATAACAGAATGTAGCAAAACGAACTTCAGTGATTCTGACCATTACTGCAAATTAACAGTATTAATTTAGGTTTTTAGAACTTGGTAAACAATGTTTTCGGTTTTCCCTCTTTCAGTGAGGATGAAAAGACCACTCTCACTACTGACTCTTGAACATCCAACATAAAGTTGACTACGAGAAAAACACGCTGAATACAGATCAAGTCCAAAAACATTCTTGGTTTACACAAGGAAGTTTCTAACTTGCTTCATTGAGCCAGAAATGGACCTCCCTAAAGACAAAATGACCTCCAGCAGCCTCGAATGCCCTCAGAGGCCGGATCTCTATAACCTATGTTCTGATCAGAGGCCACACGGTCATCCATGCAAAAAATCACCTCACCCGGTTTAGCCGTTCAGCCGTGATGCGGCAACACACTCACAAACACACACACGAACACAAAAACTTGATTTTGTAAATACAGATAAAACATCACGTCATCAAAGTGACACTGAGGTGTTGTATAGAATATGCTAACAACCGACCATGAAAGCTAGTATGATAAGGATAAGCCAGACGTATGCTTTCTTACCAAATGCGTCCGATACCGTCTTCTTCTTCTCCTTTCTCTCTGACTTTTCCCTTGTAGGAGTCGTGGTGGCGAATATTGCAACTCCACCGTGTACGGTCCTGTGCATCCTCCCTCTTGAGACCCTTCGCCGCCATGTCTTCTCTGATGTTGTCCTTCCATCTGCGCCTCGGTCTCGTCCGATACAGTGGCAAACCATTATTAGAACAGCAAGCGATCTCTCTCATACAACGTGAAAATATTTGAAAAAATAGAATATTTTGGAAAATATTCCTAAGTGTTTTTATCAAATGTTACACGGACAGAAGTATTATATAAAATGAACTTTACAATCGTAATTCTGAAAACCCTTATTTGTTGAATAAAACAAAATTCCATATAATTTCTATCTTAGTTAATTGTACACGAATTCAGCTTTCAAATGACAGTACATTCCTCTTTCATCATTGTATACAAGATTGACCTATTTCAAAATACAGATTGACTAGACCAGGGGTCTCCAACCACCGGGCCGTGGGTGACAGCATTTTTTTTTTTGTCTACATTTTAATAAATTTGTGTTTCTGGTTTTCCTTTTTACTTTTATTGATGTATAGATTTTGTAAGAACCTAAACTAGTTCAAATATAACGACTTAGAGACCCGATGTTTAAGTTTTAATTTGTAAATCTACCATTTATCCATGCACTGGTCCTCAGGATTCTAAAGCTTTGAAACCCGGCCCTTGGCACACAAAAGGTTGGGGACCACTGGACTAGATGGACTAGACTATGCTGTAAGAGTTTTTCGACTCCCTGTTTACGGCGCTTTAATCGAATGGCGTTGTCTTATAAAGTAAAGATAATGTGTTTACCGAGCTGGGTAGTCTACAGCTACCACAGGGCAATTACTCTACCTCCAGAGCTAACGCTACTTGTTCTTAAACAGATTGTTGCAAGCATATCTTTAATTTTCACACAAGCTATATTATATTTCTCGTTATTTTACGTTTTGCTATATAAATACTTTTAGTTCTAAAGAATGTTAATCAATGCCCTCTCAAACTCTTCTTCCTAGTTCCTTGCAATAAAACTTAAAATTCTTAATCAAGTGCAGAAATGTAGTTGCAATTTGAAGGCTACAATTCTTGCAGTTATTCTTCAACCTGTTTTATCAACAAAATCCAGCATGTTTTTGTCTTTTTTTTATAGATATTATAATAGGAAGTTTTTCTTGCCGGTACAAGATCACCGTTGCATCACGTGTAACTCGTTTCTCCCAATATCCTTATCCCTATATACTTATTGCTCGCTTCTCACTGTAACCGGTCTTTCTGTAAATGTTTCTTTCCTCCGATGCCTAGGTTTTGTGGAATACACATATTTTTGGTTGGGAGTTCTTTGCTCCATCATATGATATGAATGATAAAGTCTAAGGACAACTCTTATCTCTTGTCTTAATTACTTTTTATTTTGTCTGTTCTTCGTCGTTGTGTACAATCAGTGGCTTTATGCCTTGCATAGTTCTTAAACATCAAAAGTTATTGTTGTCTCTAGATGAATTTTAATCTTTCCACAAATGTAGTTTCATCCCTTACAAAGCTAGATTGTGAAACTTGTTGGCTTTTCAGTTCTTTGTTCCATCATGCGATTTGAATGGTTTTTTTGAGTCAAAGGCCAGCTCTTATCCTTTGACCTGCCTCTTACCTCTTCTCACTGCCCCACTCTCGCCACTTTTTACCACAATTGGATACACTTGTAACTCTATGCCTTGTATCCTTCTTCATTAAGAAAAAGTTGTTTGGGCCTCCAAAATATGATGCATGCTTTTCTTTTTATTAATCAGATTAGTTAACCATAATTTTTACAAAAAAATACCCTTAATAGTATTTCTGTGAAAAGAATTATAATATTACCAATGGGTAAATTAGAGCATGGCAGGTGTTTCAAGTATCATCTCCCAAATTTTTATACATTATTTTGTGATATTGTTCAAAAGCATTGCTTGTCGTCCCCACCATCTGCTTCTTGGGTAATTAACATATCGAGTGACCATTAGCTCAGTAACAGATTTATCCCAACATCTCAGCATTCTATAAACAACTAACCCACTTTCACCACGCCCGTCTTGTATCTCAATTGACGACTGTGTAAAGATACGAAATATCAAAGTCTCGTTTGGAGCTGTTTCTGCAAAACCAAGGGTCTGTGCTGAGGGAGTATGGTGAGAGTATAAAAACTTCTTGTGGGGCTTATAGCTTTCGTGACTGGTCTTCGCTGAAGGACCACACCCATCAGAAAAAGTTACATTTCAATGATTTTAAAAGAATCATTTGGGTGGTTCATTTATTGAAAAAAGGACAAAATGAACATGTTCATTTTGTTTAGCTGACGATTGTGAAAGTATGAAACTGACCGTTCTGAATTAAGTTTTGTTGGTGTTTTTTTGTCGTCCACCGTATGAAAGCTCTAATATATTGTTGCGTACTGTCGATAGCTAATAATTACTTCGATACGGGTATATATATATAGCTAAAAAAATACACCCTACAGAAGCTAGGTTAATAAGCACTAATAGAGCTAGATTAACAAGCGCTAACAAAGCTAGATTAATAAGCGCTAATAGAGCTAGATTAACAAGCGCTAATAGAGCTAGATTAATAAGCGCTAACAAAGCTAGATTAACAAGCGCTAATAGAGCTAGATTAATAAGCGCTAATAGAGCTAGACTAACAAGCGCTAACAAAGCTAGATTAATAAGCGCTAATAGAGCTAGATTAATAAGCGCTAACAAAGCTAGATTAACAAGCGCTAATAGAGCTAGATTAACAAGCGCTAACAAAGCTAGATTAACAAGCGCTAACAAAGCTAGATTAACAAGCGCTAACAAAGCTAGATTAATAAGCGCTAATAGAGCTAGATTAATAAGCGCTAACAAAGCTAGATTAACAAGCGCTAACAAAGCTAGATTAACAAGCGCTTACAGAGCTAGATTAACAAGCGCTAATGGAACTAAGATATGTAGAATACCCACTAATAGAGCTAGATTAATAAGCGCTAACAAAGCTAGATTAACAAGCGCTTACAGAGCTAGATTAACAAGCGCTAATGGAACTAAGATATGTAGAATACCCACTAATAGAGCTAGATTAATAAGCGCTAACAAAGCTAGATTAACAAGCGCTTACAGAGCTAGATTAACAAGCGCTAATGGAACTAAGATATGTAGAATACCCACTAATAGAGCTAGATTAATAAGCGCTAACAAAGCTAGATTAACAAACAGTTACATAGCTAGATTAACAAGCGTTAACAGAGCTAAATTACAAAGCGCTAATAGAGCCAGGTTAACAAGCGCTAATAGAGCTAGGTTAACAAGCGCTAATAGAGCTAGGTTAACGAGCGCTAACAAAACTAGATTAATAAGCGCTAATACAGCCAGATTAACAAGCGCTAATAGAACTAAGATATGTAGAATACCCACCAATAGAGCTAGATTAATAAGAGCTAACAAAGCTAGATTAACAAGCGCTTACAGAGCTAGATTAACAAGCGCTAATGGAACTAAGATATGTAGAATACCCACTAATAGAGCTAGATTAATAAGCGCTAACAAAGCTAGATTAACAAACAGTTACATAGCTAGATTAACAAGCGTTAACAGAGCTAAATTACAAAGCGCTAATAGAGCCAGGTTAACAAGCGCTAATAGAGCTAGGTTAACAAGCGCTAATAGAGCTAGGTTAACGAGCGCTAACAAAACTAGATTAATAAGCGCTAATACAGCCAGATTAACAAGCGCTAATAGAACTAAGATATGTAGAATACCCACCCATAGAGCTAGATTAATAAGAGCTAACAAAGCTAGATTAACAAGCGCTTACAGAGCTAGATTAACAAGCGCTAATGGAACTAAGATATGTAGAATACCCACTAATAGAGCTAGATTAATAAGCGCTAACAAAGCTAGATTAACAAACAGTTACATAGCTAGATTAACAAGCGTTAACAGAGCTAAATTACAAAGCGCTAATAGAGCCAGGTTAACAAGCGCTAATAGAGCTAGGTTAACAAGCGCTAATAGAGCTAGGTTAACGAGCGCTAACACAGCTAGATTAATAAGCGCTAACAAAGCTAATACACTGATAATACACGCTGAAAGACTAAAAAAATAAGACTTTTCTACTCAACAGGTTACAGGCAACAAGCAACAAGTAACTTGCAACTTTTTCCATTTTGAATGCATTCGGAGAGTAAATACTGTACTTACGTTACTACATGAATAAGATAACGAATACTTTTAATTAATGATGAGATTGCGGATCTAAATGACCAGGAAATGTTTCTATGTACAACGTATATGTGGCTATGTTATTATCTAGAGAATTAATTGCAATAAAAGCATGACGTATCTGAAACAGATGTAACATTTTCTGTACAAATTACAATTGTAGAAATTCAAATTTTAAATGATGTCCTAAGGTTGAAGAAAACATATTATTTCAATTCTCAAAACACTGTACAAGTTGGATATAAAATTCGCTACCTGTCAGCCTTAACTGACACGAAGTCTACGTTGAATTGTGCACAGTAAAAAATTGTCCAGCATATGTAAAATATAGGTTAAATTTATTGCAATGAAATAGTTGTTACTAGTATATAGATTTTAATTCCGTGTTCCCAACGTAAGCGGTGATGCCTCCAGGTAATAAAAAACCTCAGGGCGCACTCCGGAAGTCTGGTGGAGTATAAAGCGGCACTCAAAACTGATGGGAAGGCCTTGACACAGTTTAAGAAATGCTCAGTGTAAAAATTGTATCACGAATCATTATATTTTTCTCTTAATTTATGGAGACAAGGTTATAGATGAAGCTAAGGCGTTTGTGTATTAAAAAGTACTGGGGAGTATGGATTGTTTTAAAACCTGATGGAAAATACTGTTCTAATCAACTCTATTATGCAAATTCTCTATAATCGTGTGGTTTCCTTGCTATTTTCCAAATGAATAAAATCTTTTACTACTTCGAAAATATATCGGAATTGGGATTCCGTTTCAATATAATATGGGTGAAATTCTCTTAATTCAGCTGTAATTTGCCCAATGTCTACTCGTCTTTGTCGCAAGTAAATTTTGGCGGCAATTAAAATGGCCGCGAACGTTCCTGTTCTTCCTAATCCATCACTACAATGAATGACAATTGGCGGATCAATATCTGATGCATATTCATGGACAAGTAGATCAATCAGTTCAAGAGTAGCTCCTCTACTGCTTGGGGTTGAACGGTCCGGCCAACCATGAAGATGATACTGCTGTACTTCCCATTCACATTCCTCTCCTCGTTTTCCTGTCACAGTAAATTCCCTCTTTGTGACACCAGAAATCGGGCTGCTTTCCAATTCCAGTGTTATTTTATCAGTTCCATGAGTGATTGAAGACAAATCACCAGATGGCCAATATTCAGAAAATTCAACTGCTCCTTCAAAGGTTTCATTCAACATAACAATAACTTCAGCCTTACTGTCACGAACCATATCCCAAAAATCTGCCATCGTTACTCCAAATGGTGCTTGTGTTGTAATAAGCTGCAGCTTGTATTTCGATAGGTTAACTGCTGTAGCATTTATATAGTCTAACTGCCTGCTATTGCGCAATGACGCGTACCTCCACCTGTGCCTATCAGTTGGAATCTTGCTTGAGTATCTATTTTTGTACTCATTGAAGGCATTGTGACCAATAAAGCTATCAAAGACGCTTGACAATGGCATACTACGGTTTAAATATTTAAATAGTTTTCTATAGCCGGTGTAGCCAGTTACTGGATCCAAAGTGTTAAGCCTTTCAATTACAACATTCACATTGGAGTGAGTTAATTGAAGCTCTGTGTTTACAACTGTCAAAGCCTCCACTACAACATCGTGTATAAATTGATACTGCTGATACGTTTCTATAAAAGTCGGACACTTGCTTCTTATATGGTTGACGTAATTGAAAATGTCTACCATTCTGGAAACTTTAATATTCTCCAAGATAGCATCAATGACAATATATACTGCCGATCTACCGTTGCCATTACTACGACAGAAAATGAAGATCGTGATCAGAATACAGCATTATTGATTTGATTGTCTATATTACATTAAAACACTCAATCATACTAATAATATTCACGTCTACACTAAACAAAAAGGAAAATCATCAATAAATAACAGTATTGCACAATACAAGTACCATATATACATTATTAATATTATGTATATTATATCTTATACATACAATACTTATGTGTATATATATATATATATTTATTGTCAGGAAAGAAATAAAAACGGAATTGTCAGTTTCACGGATATAAATGATCATCAGACATTTACATCTCAAAATATGTTATAACATAGTATCTTATTATATGTAAATAAAAGAATATCCAGAATATCTGTCTATCATATATCTATCTATCTATCTATCTATCTATCTATCTATCTATCTATCTATCCATCTATCTATCTATCTATCTATTTATCTATCAATCTATCTATCTATCCATCTATCTTTCTTTCTCTCTCTCTATCTATCTATCTATCTTTCTATCTTTCTTTCTATCTATCTATCTTTCTATCTATCTATCTGTCTATTTATCTATCTATCTATCTATCTATCTATCTATCTTATCTATTCATCCATCTGGTATGTATAGAACATTAAACATATTAGATTATATATATCATTACATTATCATTCGTCTAAGTTAAATTTTTTACATTACTTTGCGCACATTCGAGTAAAAACACACAAAACAAAAATCACAAATTTACCTGCAGTGTACTAAAATTTTCTCTCCTGGCTCTTGTGAACATTTCCGTATTTCATTTCTAAATGCAAGTATCTTTTTCGTAGCTGTTGTATCTTCCGCATCAGGCCAATTCAACAACTGATACTGCATGACCTCACGAATTGGTTTTTTGTTGCATTGTATAACAAATGGTCGCATGACGTAAATGTCATACGTTTCTGGTTTCTTTGCGCTGACTAGAACCCTACCATACTGACAAGGTCTAGCTTCGTCTGCGCTTGGCCAGTATTTACTACTGTTTTTGGTACTTTCGTTGAATACCTCTGGAAGCATAACAACTGCTTTAATATTTTCGTGCCAAATCATTTCCCAGAATTGACCATAACAACTTCTTGGGGGGGCTTGGGTTGCTAGGTAACGCTTTGCACAAGAAAAACTGCTAATGTAATTTGCATAAATGTCCTGAAACTGTGTTTCTCCCAATGGCGAAGCAATTGTTGATTCTGTATGATTGTTAGCATTGCGGTGGTTTTCTAATGTCTCAATGTCCTTTTCTTCACTTTGTAGCGAGTTGAACTCTTCTTCAAATGCGCACGACTGCTTTAAGTTGAAAACATGATCTGGAAATTCAGAGACCGTAACCGACGGATGACCTGCATCAGTTGTATAGTTAAGCGCAAAAACCCCGCTATCTGTCTCGTCCTGTAATGTTTTGAGTTCTTCATGTTCGAATGCTAAATTTTCATGTTCCAATGACTTATTTTTGTTGACATTTGAAAAAAATTCATGCGACTTTAATTCAACTGTATTACTATTGTCACGATACATATAATGTTTTTTATAATATCGCCAAAATATACAGCCTGCCGCAATTGAAGCTACAACAATCAACACCGCAATGCCTATTGCTACACCAACCTTAGTATCTGATAATGTTGGTGCTGGTGAATGCATCGTTTGTATGGGTGCAGCCCAGCTAGTAGAAAAATAAGCCCCTCCTTTATGATAAGTTCTTAAAAAATACGTGTAATATGAATTAGAGTCTAGAGGGCCATTTTTGAACGTAAGAGATGGGGACAAACTTCTTCTGAAGACAGTGTTTCTACTAGTTGATGAGTCATCGCCAACAGTAAAGGAAATGTGAGGTATAAAGTACTTCTTGTTTATTTCTGCTGTCACGTATGGTTTGTAATCTAACCTTGTTTCGAAGGTCAATATGTTACTATCAGATAAATTATTGGGCGTGGTTGCAGGTAATAACGGCTTTTGTGATGCATCAATCTTAAGTTTCTGAACAACGATGCGAGCATATAAAGTTGAAGGTGGTATTGGCACAAGTGGGACCATGATTGTAGTGCTTGTTGCCAAATTTGAATGCGCATTTGGAAGCACTGGCAACGAAACCCGATAAATATGAACTGAAGACGTATTGCTATATAAGAGCTGACCTTTCCAAGTAATTATGGCGCGGTAGTATATTGAATAATTTGATGACTGTTCAAGTCTGTTATTCGACGTGCTTCCATCAACATGACCTTCTCCAACGGTTACGTTTTTAAAACCTAAGAACGGCCCTAGCTGGGTAAGGAGGTAGTAAGTTAAACCACTTGATGCAGCTAATGAGAAGTTATATAACGTTTTTCCAAATGCCTGAGGCAAGGATTTTACAGCTGGTGTGTGCTTAAGAACTATAATTTGGTATCCGGTCACTGGACCATTATCATTACTAACGCTGCCAAGCATCACTTGAACATTTGAAGATGCCGATATTTCGCTTGATAACAGCGTCAATGGAGGAGGAGGAGGGGGGGTAGCATTTGTCTTGAAAATGGCATATGCTGCCCGCCCAATATATTTTAAATTTTTCAAAAAAACCATAGCTTTGTAGGTTGTGGCTGGTTTGAGATTTAGCTTTGCATTTCTGTTTTCTGGTTTCACAACAGCAATATGTGTTTCGTTAGTTAATGAATCGTAACTCCTATTTCCTGTTGTAATAACGGTATAAATAATGGCTGGGCCGTTTGGATATAACGGGGGGTCCCATTTTATGAGTGCACTAGTCGATCCAATATCTGTCACTTTCAAGTTCCGGACTTCACTGGGTTTGCCAATTCTTGTTAAAAGGTTAACTGTATCAGACCATTTTCCAAAAAATGTCTTGCGAATAATTATCCTGGCTCGGAATTCGTAAGATGAAAAAAATTTCAATAAAGAAATACTGATTACCCACGGATTTACGCTTTTCACATTGTCATAAGTCATGTTTCTCCATTTACCTAAAGGAAATAAAAGTTGGAAGCAATAAGTAGTGGATACTGCTATAGTATATTTCTCTGTTAATGTTACAAAACAAATCCTAGCAACACTTCCAATACCCATCTCTACATAACATTTTGCCTTACAGTATACACAGTCAATCTGACCTAAAATGACAAATATGTTTGACCCAGTATTTCCTAACGGAAATATACATTGATAGTGTAAATCAACGTGATAACAAAGCGATACTCGGGTAATCCAATTATTTGACACTAAGTGGGTATGGCCACAGGATGATATATTTTGTGAATATACAGCGATGAAAATATATGAAGAATTAAATTATCACGGCGTAAGACGATGAGAAAGAAACATAAGAATAATACAACTCCGTTAAACGATATGGTGACAAGCTCAGGAAGATATACCCTAAGAACACATGCATGATGCGATATAGTGACAAGACGAAAATGATAAGGTAAGAAAAGAATAGGGAGATCAAAGAATAAGATATAAAATCATAAAACGACTGGATGATGCGATATAGTGACAAAATGAAAAGGATAAGGCATGAGAATAATAGGGCGGTAAAAGAACAAGATATTATGCCATGAAACGGCTGGGTGATGCGATATAGCGACAAAATGAAAAGGATAAGGCATGAGAATAATAGGGCGGTAAAAGAATGAGATATTATGTCATAAAACGGCTGGGTGATGCGATATAGTGACAAAATGAAAAGGATAAGGCATGAGAAGAATAGGGCGGTAAAAGAACAACATATTATATCATATAACGGCTGGGTGATGCGATATAGTAACAAAATGAAAAGGATAAGGCATGAGAATAATAGGGCGGTAAAAGATCAACATATTATATCATATAACGGCTGGGTGATGCGATATAGTGACAAAATGAAAAGGATAAGGCATGAGAAGAATAGGGCGGTAAAAGAACAACATATTATATCATATAACGGCTGGGTGATGCGATATAGCGACAAAATGAAAAGGATAAGGCATGAGAATAATAGGGCGGTAAAAGAACAACATATTATATCATATAACGGCTGGGTGATGCGATATAGTGACAAAATGAAAAGGATAAGGCATGAGAAGAATAGGGCGGTAAAAGAACAACATATTATATCATATAACGGCTGGGTGATGCGATATAGCGACAAAATGAAAAGGATAAGGCATGAGAATAATAGGGCGGTAAAAGAACAACATATTATATCATATAACGGCTGGGTGATGCGATATAGTGACAAAATGAAAAGGATAAGGCATGAGAAGAATAGGGCGGTAAAAGAACAACATATTATATCATATAACGGCTGGGTGATGCGATATAGCGACAAAATGAAAAGGATAAGGCATGAGAATAATAGGGCGGTAAAAGAACAACATATTATATCATATAACGGCTGGGTGATGCGATATAGTGACAAAATGAAAAGGATAAGGCATGAGAAGAATAGGGCGGTAAAAGAACAACATATTATATCATATAACGGCTGGGTGATGCGATATAGCGACAAAATGAAAAGGATAAGGCATGAGAATAATAGGGCGGTAAAAGAACAACATATTATATCATATAACGGCTGGGTGATGCGATATAGTGACAAAATGAAAAGGATAAGGCATGAGAAGAATAGGGCGGTAAAAGAACAACATATTATATCATATAACGGCTGGGTGATGCGATATAGTGACAAAATGAAAAGGATAAGGCATGAGAATAATAGGGCGGTAAAAGAACAACATATTATATCATATAACGGCTGGGTGATGCGATATAGTGACAAAATGAAAAGGATAAGGCATGAGAAGAATAGGGGGGTAAAAGAACAACATATTATATCATATAACGGCTGGGTGATGCGATATAGCGACAAAATGAAAAGGATAAGGCATGAGAATAATAGGGCGGTAAAAGAACAACATATTATATCATATAACGGCTGGGTGATGCGATATAGTGACAAAATGAAAAGGATAAGGCATGAGAATAATAGGGCGGTAAAAGAACAACATATTATATCATATAACGGCTGGGTGATGCGATATAGTGACAAAATGAAAAGGATAAGGCATGAGAATAATAGGGCGGTAAAAGAACAACATATTATATCATATAACGGCTGGGTGATGCGATATAGTGACAAAATGAAAAGGATAAGGCATGAGAATAATAGGGCGGTAAAAGAACAACATATTATATCATATAACGGCTGGGTGATGCGATATAGCGACAAAATGAAAAGGATAAGGCATGAGAATAATAGGCCGGTAAAAGAATGAGATATTATATGATATAACGGCTGGGTGATGCGATATGGCGACAAAATGAAAAGGATAAGGCATGATAATAATAGGGCGGTAAAAGAATAAGATTATTTGTCAATGTAAAGTTATGCGATATAGTGCGAAGATGAAAGGGAAATGGCAGTAAAAAAGAAGGTTGATGAAAAAATAAGATAAGATGTCCACGGTTGGTTAGATGGATATGAAATTGGAAAATGAGGTATAAGTCCAAAGCTATCTTGGCTTGGTTGGGTGGATTTCAGGATATACAATTTTTTTCATGAATAAAACAAAAACAAAGAGTATTATGGACTAAAACGATTTGTGGGAACAATAAATTCAAATTTAATACGGCGAAAAACTAAATAGAAAGAAAAAAATGGATAGAAAAAAAGAAAAAGAAGAAACGTCAAATTAATATTTTCATATTTCTACAGTCGTAAATCTTCTCCATTAATAGTCATTTCATGTATTACGTACCCCCCCATGTTCGTATGGATCAGTTGATCTGGCCTTAATAAATGTTCGTTTAGTGGTACCCTCAGTCAAATACCATATTTTCTCTATTAAACACCCCTCTCCAATAAACGCCCACTTAAAAATTAAAATACAGAATAATGGAGAAAGAATAACTACCATGAGACCAAAATCACTGCAAAATTATCTGAATATGAGCGCAGTGCGGACAGCTTATGTGGTAGGGCAGTTGGTCTCTATGGCTATTCGATGGCTATTCGATGGCTATTCGATCGCCATTCGTTTGCCATTCAAACTCAGCACCGTGCATGCAAATTTCTTGATGGTCTTTTATAAAAATTTTAATCCATCTGTCTATCTGCCTGCATAACAAATATTAATAACTAATATTCTTCGGTCAACGTAACAGCTTGATGCAGACTGTCTCTTAAAAAAAGCTCTTATTCTGTCAAAATAGAAACTATATAGCCCCAACCCGGTAACCTATCAGATCCAATTACGTTTACTTCCATGTTACTTGTACTTAATAACCTTTTCATCTAAGAAAATATTCTGTGCGTTAAACTAATTTCCGTTCCTCGAGGAAAAAAATGTTGAACGGCTTTGAGATAAGACAAGTTTTTTACTATTCAAACCCCCTATTTTGCAATAACATGCATGAATACAGGTGAAACTTCTGGGGTGACATTACAAAATTTGCTTGTCTTTTCAAATAAAAATCCATTTTAATTGAAACGGGTTGTAAAATAATAATAATAATAATAATAATAATAATAATAATAATAATAATAATAATATGTCAGCATTACCAGATACCTGTACATCAAAATTGGTATGAACATAAGCCTTCGCCAGTCGTTAACTCTGAGAATGTCACTATTCTATGGGACTTCTCGATTAACACTGACAGGACAATCCAAGCCAACAGACCTGACATTGTAATTAAGGATCACAAATTGAAAACCTG
>RDPX01000287.1:844169-858064 GCA_003991215.1 Morbakka virulenta | reverse complement strand
ATATATATATATATATATAAATGAAGAAGAAGAGCAAAAAGAAGAACTACTCACTGAGATTTTTTCAGGTATAGTCCTTTGGGAAAACGAACAACGTGCTACTCGTACAGTAGATGTATTTCGGAAAAGATCATTCGGGTAAAAACAGGCAAAACAAATCCCCATCGAAAGAACTGACTATGATAAAGTCTACGTTAACATCCTATTTAAACGTTTCTGGTGTGCATCATCGATGGAAACGTACGCCAGCTAATGACATCGTACATAACAAGTGACAAACAAAAGTCACATGACTAACAACTAACCACTTAAAAGTCACTAAGAGAACGGGATTGGTGCCAGTGGTGATGTTTGGAAAAGCAGGAGAAAGGTCGACATTCAGTCTATTAGCGCGAGCCTAGTATTTTATTTGTGCATGCATGTGTAAAAAATAACTGAACATTACTGAGCAAAGAAGGGTCTATAAAGTGCTTTATGTATCGAAATGTCTGTAACGTAAACATAAATCGTCCAAGAACACGAACAAGGAAAATACAAAGATGTAGAAGCGCGGCAGTACTTCCTCCCGCTTAAAAAAAGAATAGCAAACCGTACGGTGCATAAAGTGAGTAAACAAACGAAACTTTTGTGCTGTCTTACTTTCAAAAAAAAACCAACTAAGAACTTTATCCTGTGTTAAAAATGTACTAACAATAATAACAACAACGATAATAATAATAATAATAATAATAATAATAATAATAATAATTATTATTATTATTATTATTATTATTATAATTATAATAATGCGCCTTTCCTTACTTGTTGTGGGGTGGCACTTGTAAGGTCGAAGTGTAAGGTCGGAGAGATACTTGCCTAGTTTTATTCAAATTGCATAATCCACACAAAAAAAACAGTATATGGTGCAATAACATTCGAATATTTGAATGTCTGATCTTACAGGCGGCATCCGAAAAGTAAAAGCATTGTTTACTCTTTAAATCAAATAAATTTCAAACAATATAACTTGAAAATTATGAAAAAGTATTTATTGGGGGCGACATCTTTTAGGGAACTAGGCACACTTATGTAGACACTGTGTGGTCATGAACAGAGGAATTTCTCAAGAGGCCGCTTTTTCTCCGTTAGTATTCGTCATTGCCTTAGTATCTCTTGCAATGGTTTTGAAATTCATAAATAAGGAATATAAGCTAAAAAGTAAAGAATCTAAGCTACACCATCTTCTTTTTATGGATTATTTTAAGCTATTTGCCAAATGTAGGGACGAAATCGATTCCTTAGTGCAAACTGTGGTAGTATTCAGTGCATGAATAGGAATGGACTGTCGGATTCAGATGTGTGCAATTATCAAGATACATGGAGGCAAGCTAAAACAGACTACAAGTGTTAACTTACTTAATTGGTACTGTTGAGAAGTGGTAGAGGCCAGATAAGAAACGCTTGTATGAAAACTGTAACCTCATAAATCCAAAACAAAACTGTTTACAAGATATACAAATCACCAACATTTTACATAAGCGAAAAAGGAATAGTCTGCCGCATGATTCTTGACAAATGACTTCCTGACCGGCTAATGTGTGAATGAAAAAGACTGACTCCTGTGGCTATAATGAATCATGCGTATTTATAACTAGCCATTACATCGCGTGCTGTATGACTGACCACTTGAAAATCACCGGAAGAAGATGTCTGGGACTAGCCCAATCCAACAGGTACAGACTGAACGGTCTAGGGGAACATTGTTCAGGTGTTCAAAGGCTGGAAACATTATGAGAAATGAAATGAGAACTCGGGTTAGAGATGCATACCTCAATAGACAAAAAATGTTAGTGAACTCAAAGCTTAACTCGAATAATCTCGTACAAGCTATCAACACTTGGAAAGTTGCTTGTGTACTGTACGGAGCAGCTATGGTGGGCTGAACCCAGGAAGTAATTGATGAGCTTCGTAGTCAGACAAGGAAGGTACTCCATAAGTACAAGTACCAGCATCCCAAGGTAAGTATCGCTAGCCTCTAAATGTAAAGAAGTAATAAAAGTGAAGGACTGATTAGTAACCTGGAATGTACAATCTCTAGAAAAAAAGAACGTTGGCACTTGATGAACAGAGAAAAAGTATTGTTTGAGTAAGCACTAGCAGCTTTTGGTATTAAGAAGGAAACCATTGTAGAGCGGGTGTGATATATATTAAGATATATAAAGAAATGGCGTTGAAAGTGATGCCAATGTATGGCCAGTTCTTTAAAGAAAATGCGCATGAGCCCCCAGGGACACTTGGACTTGGCTTTACTTTGGTGAATTGGAGACACAGAGAGCCTGTTTGTGTGCCACAGAGCAAAGGATTGACAACAAATTTCGACAGACCAACATCTAAAAAGCAACAAGCCGGACTGTATTCCCAATATAAAGACTGAGCATCAATGCTCTTTTAAAGATGAATCAATACCCAGTGACCATTGTGAAATGGTAAAAAGAGTGAACTAGATTACAGATTGTGCTGACTTAAAAAGGTAGCGCTGGAGAGGATACCGAATGTGAGCGTCAACGTGTTATCTGTTCTGGTGGGAACTTTGATAACAATTCCATTCATCCTTGCTAAATCTCTTGAAACGCTAAAATCAAATATAATTTAAGAAAGCCAAAAAGATCGCATTATTAGGAATTCTACATATGCTACCAAATATTTCTCTCTGGGTCTTGATCGGGGTAGTTTTACACCCAACTGGAGATAATATAGCTGCTGTGAGAAGTCAAAATCATATTTGTATATTTGTGCTGTCTTACTTTCAAAAAAAAATAAAACTAAGAACTTTATCCTGTGTTAAAAATGTACTAACAATAATAACAACAACGATAATAATAATAATTATTATTATTATCATTATTATTATTATTATTATTATAATTATAATAATGCGCCTTTCCTCACTTGTTGTGGGGTGGCACTTGTAAGGTCGAAGTGATGTAGCCACTTTGATTTGGTTTTCTACTTATCTCGTACCTCTTGACTTAAATTTTAGACTCAAACCACCTAAACGAACGGAACTTCAAAGTTTCGTTTGTTTACTCACTTTATGCACCGTACGGTTTACTATTCTTTTTTTAAGCGGGAGGAAGTACTGCCGCGCTTCTACATCTTTGTATTTTCCTTGTTCGTGTTCTTGGACGATTTATGTTTACGTTACAGACATTTCTATACATAAAGCACTTTGTAGACGCTTCTTTGCTCAGTAATGTTCAGTTATTTTTTAGACATGCATGCACAAATAAAATACTAGGCTCGCGCTAATAGACTGAATGTTTTTCATTCTTGTTTTTGCTTTAACATCATTTTCCTCTCTCTCTCTCTCTCTCTCTCTCTCTCTCTCTCTCTCTCTCTCTCTCTCTCTCTCTCTCTCTCCCNTAATGGGGCAATTAAATCGCTTTCTTTGGCTTGCTGTAGATCATTAAATTTGCGAAGACTTTTCTGCAAGGCACGGTTCAAGGAAGGAGAAAGAGAGGACGACAGAAGAAGAGATGAGAGGACAACATCCCAGCGTGGACACACTGCACATTGGGTGAAGCCATGAGAAAAGCCGGAGACCGAGAAGATTGCAGAGGAGTGGTTGCCAGATCATCAGTGGTGCCCTTACGGTCATCTACGGGATAGGTGAAGGTGAAGCTAATTAAGTACACATGAAAGGTGTTAAATGCTTCTTGGTGGGGCTGGTCAATACTTGCAAGACTGACAATGAAAGAAAAAATGCTTACTTTACAATAAGTTCTACCTTTAGCAAGTGTGATTTCCCTAGCAGCTATTTTTAGCGTTTCTACCTCTACTTTATTGTTGGTGCAGAGCTTGTCTGCAAGTATGAACATCTGTTTGTTACATCATCCGGCTTGATCAGTTTGTCTCTATTACCGTTTCTTGTTGCGTCCTCTGAGAAACCGTCAGTGAAACCTTATGTCCATTTTTTGAAGAATATGCCTCGCTCCTCAAATTCTGGCTTAAAAACTTACAACTTCACGTGCCCTCTTCTTTAACTCCATTCTTCATCAGCGTAACCTTGGGTCACTGTTACATTCTTTATCAGCGTAACCTTGGGTCACTGTTACATTATTTGCAAATGTCATCATTTCTGAAATGCGTCTAAGCCCTCTGTTTTAAGAACAGTAAGTCATGACGTCATGCCTTACAAAACCCCAGATCCTTCAAAAGCTTGTGTGGGAGTGGCGTTACACTGTGTAACGCAAGGATGCCACAATTTGCCATACAATACTACAAATATGACCTCAAACAGTGAACATTAACTGGAGCAGTAAACGCTAACTCGAACAGTTGACGCAAACTCGGGCAACAACCAAGAACTCGCGATATCTTATTTTTCAGCTATTGTTTCTTTACCTTGTTTCTTAGACTTCTGAGTTAAATAACTATTATTTCAATATTAAACTATGACATAATATAAAAATGAACTTTATAATAATCGATAGCCGGTTAAGGTCTCCTTCCTCAGCTTCGCTTGGTAAATTTCAAAACCCAGACTGATAAGGCTTACGTGCTTGCCTTTCACTCGTGAGTGCAGCTATAGTCACAATAACTAATTTTGTGTGTCCATCGAGAGACGTTTAAGGGAATTAATTATTATTATTTTTACTATTATTATTATTATGGTAAATATTTATAACGGATAACTATGCCAGTTCTGAGGAGCCGTGGCTGAATGGTTAGTGCAACTCCACCATAACCAAGAATTCGGGGTTCGATTCCTCGTTGCTTGGCGCCAGGAAGGAAATCCGGCCAGGAAATCACTCACTGCAAAATCCAAGTCCCTATGAAAGGCACCGTTCGAGCCCCAGTTACTGGGCGAAAATGACGTTAAACACCAAAAAAAAATTTACTATGCCAGTACTAAAATACTGTTATCATATAGGTCCTGTTAACAGTTAACACTGTTATTTTTTGACGTTATCAAAGAAAAAAGAGTAAGCTCTCCAAACACAAACATTTCTTAGCTGAAAATGCAATTTAACAGGCATGGTAAATTATTCGGCTTCAGTTGTGCTTTGAAATATTCCATAGAAGCCAAAGCTACACTGGAGTGGTGTACCATCTAGGCCAACATCCGCGGATTCTTATCGCCATGAATTATAACTAGAGAGGCAGGGCGACCTCATATGCTTACTACTCAAAACGAATTAGATTTGGTCGAATAAGTTGTGTAGTATGAAACAAACCTATATAAAAATGCTTTTCGGAAATAAAAATATATCGTCGTGTGATTTCAAAATTGCATTCCAGCTTTTACAAAGTCAATCGCTGAAATTCGACTTATCAATCTAGCTTACATAAGTAATATTTAATTGGTAGCAATGTAATGAATCTGTAGATTCTAGAAAAATCCTCATCCTTCTATTTTTGTAGACGCTAGATTTTAGTTTAGAGAAAACCGTTCATCCATTTTATGAGTATTAAGCTCGAAGAGGGCGAAACACATTTTCAGTCTAAAAACTATAAATAAAAGACAAAGTACTTCTTAACCATTCTGCCTATTTTATCCACTCCAATGTTCTGTTGTTTTAAGGGATATTGCTATTTCTAACTTGCCTTAAATTCTCTCTATATTCGTCAGGTGCAAGGTTATCACTTTTCTATCATTCATAATACATCGACAAAATTTGACAATTATTTTCAATGTGATTTGATTTCGTGTCATAGTGGTCTGTCACTGTGTTAATTTTTCTATGAAATAACCCTTCACATTTTGAGATTTGATCCTTTTTGTCTTTTGCTTTTACCTTCTTTTGCTTCTGACAAAAGCACTGTTTTCTAATTCTACTTTATGAAACCACGTCTTAATGTTTACTGTTTAGCCGTTGGCTTTTGTAGCGGGATATCATTCCTGTTATTATTTTGAGACCTCTACACTAAGAGGCTTCATGTTTGCTTGATGCTCAGAGATGGGGGACTTACTTGTGAATGAGGCACTAAGTTCTATTGCATTGGATGAATAACTATATCCTGTTATTTTTAATTGGGATTGAGTAGAATGTAAGTAATTCTTTTTCTATTTAGCATAGATGACAGAAACTGTGATTATTGTAATCAGTATGTAAGTAAGCATCTAGGAAGCAAGTATGTAGAAATATATATATTTTGATTAGACATGAGCGTACATGATGTAAACAGAAATTTTATTGGGCAATGAATATATTGGAAAAACCAAGTCATATATCTTTTTTTCTCTCCTGTGATTTTTGTATTCTTTCTTGAACTAGCGAGTATGCCAAACGAATGGAGGAATGTTTTGATCCCTGTTTACAAGAACAAAGGAGATGCACAGGAGTGTGGCAACTACAGGGGCATCAAGTTAATGAGCCACACCATGAAGTTGTGGGAGAGGGTTTTGCATGAAAGGCTCAGGCAAGAGGTAGAAGGAAGAGAGGAAGACCAAGAAGACGCTATATGGACGCAATAGAAGAGGACATGAGAGAGATGGGAGTGAGAAGGAAACACCCGACAGCACAAAGTGGAGGCGTATGATCCGCTTTGGCAACCCCTAACTGGGAGCAGCCGAAAGATAAAGAAGAAGAAGATCTTGAACTAGCGAGTACACGGGATTAATTTTCGCCACAAATAGCACTAATTAAGGTTCTTGAAGTGGAATGCTTCCAACACTTTCTAACCAAGTCTCTAACCAAAGATAAAGTTGTAACTTGAGTTGCAATCGTTCAAATGAGTATAAAACAGATCTATCATTGTTCAAGCCACTATTATTAAAATGCTCATTCTTTATTGAAGCTGAATGCAAGTCCAAGAAGCGCGCAAAAAAGGTCCAAATTGTTCTAGATTTTCTATTAACTGTTAATAAATGTTACTTGCAAGTACATAGTATTAAATTGTTATATACCTGTAATATACATATAATATATAAATATGATATACTATATTTATTGTCTTGAATTCTGTTATATACTGAAAATTGTATTAAGAAATCTAATTGATATTAAAACTCACAAGAGTACTCTCTGGAATAAATGGTCAAGAAACTGTCTTGATTACTATTTGCGTAGAAAATCTGTTTCTGTTTTCATTACTAATACTAACAATTTTTTTCTCTTGGGTCATTGATAAAAGGGGGATGGGTTACATTATATCTAATTTAGTCTTTAGTTCTGGTATAAATTGTCGGGTTTACGGCTAAGCTTTTACGGGTCCGTAAAAGCGTCAAGCAGAGTCTCACAATGAATACGCGCAGGTTAAGAGGTTCTATATATATGCATATCTACTGGGTTTTTCATTGATAGTACCCCTGGTGGTGTCATTACAGTGGGGGTCATTACTGCCTTCCACAAACATCCATCTATCCCTGAAAGACCCAAACAGAGGGGGCAGATGAAGTTAAAGTTGGTCAGAAAGCACACAATAAGCCATGGCCGACAAGTCGTACAAATGACTTCTCAAAGTCCCCCCGTTGGACGGCACATCATCTTAGTTGTCCGCCAATTAGTATCCCAGCATTTAAGGACCAAAGCTCCTGCAGGCTGGGTATGAGACTCAAAATCTTACCAGGGAGAAGCAAGCATCCTACAGCTGATCTTCGCTATGAGGGCGAGAAGCGATACATGACCATCTACTGTACGCGATGATATTATTCCTCGTCAAAATCTAAAAAGAAACCTCACGTGATATGTCGCTAAAATTCTAAAATATTACGGTCGTGGTATCAATGTAACATTTCATTGATGAATGGTATTCAGAAACGAGTTAAGCTGTGCCCAATTCACTTTTCTTACCAGTGAATCCAATATAGAAAATGACGCCAATATGAACAAAAAATGTGAAAGATGCTAAGCCACAACCGCGAGAACAACACTTCTTTATCAAATATCTTAAAGATTAGTCTCTGATACAATTAGCTTTTGAAAAAAAGGGCAGCCTCAAAAGTGCGCAGCTTACGAATTAGTATTGTTTCATCAGATTTCGCAAATTAACCAGTGTGCATATTACAAAGCAAATGCGTCTTTGTTTCACTGGCTCAACTGAATAAATCATTATAGTGAAAATAAATCACACAACACTTCAGCTGGCGTGTTTTAAACCAACGGAAGTAGGTTCCTATTCAAATACCCTTTGTGGTAACGGCATTTGGTTCTGTAAAGGTCATTATTTATTCAATCACTCTCGAATAAAATAATTTAAATCTCACATTTCTTTCATGATGTGCTCCCCAAAATGTGTTACACTTCTCAAACTTCAGCTAGGGCTGAAGTTACCACTCTACACTGTTGGGCATCTGTTTGCTTATAAATTATATATATATATATATACTCCTCACATTTTAAGTAGCAATATATACTAACAATCGGCCAATCAAAACGAGAGCAAAAATAGTGCAGGATTGTCTACGAGGTTCTAACAAAATCTGGAAGAGCAATAAATTCACATTCCTTGAGAAATATTATCGTCACAGAATATCAAAACTTCGCACACTTCGAGATAGATAAAGTTTATTCGTTAAGGAAGAAAAGGAACTATGGGATATATATATATATATATATATATATATATATATATTAACAAATGAATATGAAATGTCATCAACAACAGTGCTCTACCACATTAAAACGTAGGAACTATCATATAATCAGATGTATGAGTAAGAAAAACTCTAACTTCACAGTACTCAGTGTTTCGGAGTTTTTCTTACTCATACATCTGATTATATATATGTGTGTGTGTGTGTGTGTGTGTGCGTGTGTATTTGTATGCAAACATACTGATTAGTTTCCTTTTTCCTTTTTTACAACAGAGTGATCAACACACCAATAAGTAGAGCAATATAATATAAATCACGAAAATAATGGATATTCAGTGGAAAAAACGCATAATTTTTCAATCGTCGAAGTTCCATGCCTTCTAAAGGATGTTTCAACCGAAGATTGTTCAAGAGAGCATGATACTCAGTGTATTGAAAAATTCTGTATTTTTTTACTGAATGTTCTTTCTATTAAAAATATACTCAAACAAAAATAAGCCACTTCTTGCAAACGTTTCAGCTTATTTCGAAGCCATAAAACTTGTCAAACTATAATTGGTCAAAGAATAAAAGGTATGTCTAAAATAATACATATATATAATATATAAAATATCATCAATATATATATATATGTATATATGACAACCGACTTTCTTTTTTATGTGGACTTTTTAGTTTAATGTATAATGCAATTACCACAGATTTAAAAATATAAGATTATGGGTAAAAACAGTTAAAAATGTAACAAAAGAAACAAAAAATATATATAATTAAAAAACAAAAAATATATAAAAATAATAAATAAATGTAAGTATCTGTAATAAACTTATTTTAGTGCCTTCAATGTATAATTGTTTCTATGCCGACATTAATACATTTATTCTGTACGCTTGAAAAGAAGAACAACTCATGTGAGTGCTGCCAGCAGATGATTCCGCATACCGGTCCACTAATAGGCTCAAGGGGTCATCAGGGCGTTTCCTCTCGACGGATTTTCTGCGCACTTCCACCGGAAAGTGAACAGCTTGCCATCCAGCATCTTCGCAACTGTGCAGCATCAATATTGTCTTCATGAGGTACTGCAAATTCTATCAAGTTCTTAATCTTCCTCTCTTTGCACACAAAAAACATATCAGACCTCTTTGATGTTGGAATAGAGGACTGCATTTGACATCTTTCCAAGTCCGCTGCTACTTCCTATGTCCCACTCCATAGTTCCTTCTGTTCCATTGACATATCCTATTTAATGCGGCTTGGGTGTCCTTGATGTACAAAGGTAATATTTCGTTTGGCTACAAATCTCTTTGGCCTTTTTCCGGAATTGATCTCTTTGATTTGGGTATTGGCTACTCGAAACAAGATTTTCAGTACTTCTTTATGCCTCCACGAATACCTGTCTAAAGCCAGGTTACAATTTGACAGGATGTGCTTCATCGTGCCTTTCTTACCACATCTGCAGGTGTCGTCCTTGGCTACTTTCTACCGCACCAGGTTTGTGAGAGATGGTAGTACATAATATGTTGAGCGAATTAGGAAACTTGTTCTTGATGTGCTCCATTCCAAAATCTCCTTCCAACCTATTTTTCCTTCCACAACATTTTCCTCCCATTCGGTCATTTGTCCTTGTTGAGAACATTGTACGAGGTGGAGTTCTCTCTTCTCTGCCTCAGTGTCTTTGATGCATTGTACAACCGACTCTCTGCCTTCTTTCTGTGACATGCATGAAAATGGTTTGATTCAATACAAATGTACTTAAAAAAACAGGCACTATATATTTAGAAACGTACCCGAGAGAAACAAGACAGGCTTTTGAAACAACTACGCAAACTTGAAAGCGAAAAGAAGTTATAATCGGTCCAAAAAAAGGCTAACAAGTTTCAAATGAAAATGGGATAACAAACGGAGAGTACTGAAAATGATAAGGCCATGCCAATTACAAAAAAAATGAAAAAAAGTTTATGATTAACACGAAAGAGAGACGGACAGTACCCAGAGAAAATTGACAAAGCAGATGTTGACAAAGAATTGACACAAAAATGGTTGAAAGCGGAGACAGAGGATTTGGTGATAGCTGGACAAGATCAAAGTTTAGCAACACGATACTATGAGCACAAAACTATCAAATATGAAACGAGCCAAAATGTAGATTATGCCACGAATTTGATGAAAGTGTGGAGCACATTATATCTGGTGGTCCTGTCCTAGCAAAAAAAGGAATATTTAGAAAGACATGATAAGACACTCACTTATATTCACTGGAATATTTGTAAATACTACCAGATTTAAGTCACTAACAAATGATACGAACATAAAAAAAACGAAGTTGCTGAAAGAAATGATGTAACAGTATTGTGGGTTACACCTATTAACACAGACAAAGAAATCAAAGCAAACAGCAAACAAAGATAATCAAAGAGTTTATATACTTTAATTGATATGGCTGTACCATCAGAAAGAAATGTTGCGACAAAGGAGATCGAGAACATTGCAAAATACAAAGATCTCGAAATAGAAATTAGCAAAATGTGGAGCACTAAAACGACTGTCACTCCAGTTGTAATAGGAGCTCTTGGACTTATTAGAAAAGGAATAAATGGGTACGTTGAACAAATACCTGGTAATATTAGAATCGAAGAACTGCAGAAAATGGTGCTTCTTGGAAATGCACATTTACTAAGAAGAACTCTACCCATGACTTAGCCTCAGGATCATAGCTTGATGCCAGCATATTCAAAGGGTTGAAGTACACACATGTAGTAAAGCATATTTTATTATAATAACAAATAAATGATAAAAAACAATAATGACTCGTCAATCAGTTTTGTAGATAAAGAAATTTACATCAGCCAGCCTCTAAATCCATGATGATGATGATGATGATGATGATGATAGTAATAGAATAATATATATTTATACATAAATTAAAAAAATACTATATTGAATTGGTCTTTTTTCTTCTACACGTTTCTCTTCACGCCTTTTTCCCCATCTCTGCACATAGTTTCACAACCCTAATTTCAACTAGAGAGGGTTTTTTACTTCCTGATAGCATAATATCAACTGAACTAGACCTTTCCTATTAACTTCTCCTAGTTTAAGTGTACGCTTGGGTAAACGTATGTGAAAATAGGCATTTATCAATAATGAGAGGTTTCTTTGTGAGACTAGTCATCACAAATAACAGACCTTTGTTACTCTGGAGTGACTTGAACATAACAGACATTTTTGTCGATTTTTTCTCCGGTCTTCTTTTCTCTTCTTATGGTGCATGTATGTGGTTTATGTCATTTTAGGGGTAAATCAGATGGTAGATAATTTGCGAAAGAGTGCAAACTAGTATGCACTTAGGTCCTCCCGTCCACTAGACATCGGGCAACAAGGCAATGTCAGCAAACACGGCCTTCAGCTATAGCTTGTGCATTTTCTATGCTGTTTCCAGGTTTTAGATATTATCCGAACATTAACATTCAAGTTTTTGGGGTCTGCCTTGTTTTCGGTGATCTACTAATCTCCATTCTAAGGCTTGGTAGACAGGTCTTATATGGTGCAGGCGGATTCCTGTACGTGTTCTGTTAATCTCAGTGTCTTTCAGACACTATCCAGTGAAGTGGTTTCTGTTGATCTCAGTGTCTTTCAGACACTATCCAGTGAAGTGGTTTCTGATCTGACCTTTTTAACACTTCCTCGTTTGTGATGTGGTTTCTCTAGCATTTTCCCAACATTCTTCGTAGGTTGCATTGAAAGAACATATCCAGCCTCTTTTCTATTCTTTCTGGGTTCTTTATCCTTGGTCCAACAAGGATAGCAGTCTTATTTTACTGAAGTTGTATACCAAGTCAAACATTTAATACTACTACTACTACTACTACTACTACTACTACTACTACTATTACTACTATTACTACTATTACTACTATTACTACCATTACTACTACTATTACTATTACTACTATTACTACTACTACTACTATTACTACTATTACTACCATTACTACTACTATTACTATTACTACTATTACTATTACTACTATTACTACCATTACTACTACTATTACTATTACTACTATTACTACTACTTCTACTACTACTACTACTACTACTACTACTACTACTACTAATAATAATAATATGTCTCACAGGCGCAGATGCCGGTTGTCACTACTGTGAATGTGTAAGGTGTAACTCGATTTGAAGCGATAGCTTTTGTTTTCCAATCTATGCCCAATCTGTGAATGGTCGTAATAGCTTTGCCTACTATGGCTTTGACATACCGATACAGACAGCATGTTCTGCCTAAAAACCATGCATAGATTCTCTCCTCTTTTTTAAGCCTGGACCTAAAATTTACGTCGGGTACCGTCGGTCGCTCGATTTACGATTTTCCATTTCTGCAGTGTCGTTTCAACTTCTCTCCTTTTTCGATCAACCACACCTCTCCAGTGCAATCATTCTCCTATTGTGTCGTCTGCTTTTAAATGTAGCCATTACAGCTTGAGTCAACAGCAATCTGTATTCTTCTTCTTTCATTAGTACGTGGCCTGTATTAAGACATTATGTTTTTCTGTTAGTTGCTGCAGGTATTTCCTTCGTTGTCGTCCTCTTGCTCTTTTCCCATCAATTTTACCAGTTAAAGACAAGTGTTCAAATTTTCCTTTTCGCATTACATGCCCCAAGAATCTGGCCTGTCTAACTCTGATGTTCTTCAAGAGATTTCTTTCTTGCTTAACCTGTCTCAGGACTGCTTCGTTTCTTGTTTTTGTGGCCCATGATATTCGTTGCATTCTTCTAAATGCCCACATTTCAAACGCGTTGATCTTTTTTTCCTATTGTTGCGCTAATCGTCCTTGCTTCACAATTGTAAGTGAATACTGAGTAGACATAACATTTCGGTACTCTGAAGCGGTTTCGAAGCTAATATTCTTGTTGGTCAGAATTGTCCTTAGTTTTTCAATCTACTTTGCAAAAATCATTGATGATAATTTTCACTAATTCACCTCATGACTCGTACCAATAATTAAAATAAATTTGCTCCTTTTTCAAAAGGGTGATCCGGAGACAAAGTAGCACAAATTAATTTTCTTTTTAACAATAAGAAGCGTGTGGTTAATATTCAACAAAATTCAAGAATATTTTAAAATCTGACTAATTAAAAATGAATGTTAACACATTGGTAATAAAAGGACTCTCGAGTACAATATATCGCTGCAGCTTTGGAACTTAATAGAATATACCTATGAAGAGAAAGAATAGACATCATGGTAAATGTGGAATATTTCTTCATCTGTGTGTATAAAACAAACAAACAATAAAACAAAACAAAAAATCAAAGCAAGTATTCTCCATTGTCGCACTTATCGTCCATGCTTCACAGTTGTAA